>JADNYJ010000623.1:0-18003 GCA_015501075.1 Gymnopilus junonius | reverse complement strand
AGGAGTTGGCAGGAAGCAACGAGTAAAATGAACTGTTTACAAGTCTACAGACGACGTCGTACATGTGCCAGAACAGCCTTTCAGCAATATTAATAGAGCTTTTGTTGGGGTCGTGGCCATTGGTCGTAATTAACCGGAAGTTAAAGAAGTCCTATAGGTTAGCCAGGGTTACCAATAGCAGCCTGGAAGGGATAAGGGCCAGAAACAGCAGAAAAAGTAATTGAGCCATTAGTAAGTATTACTATTGAAGACTGCACGAAGTAAAGGCAAAGTAAAGGTCCAGATGACGTAACACAAGGCGCCTATATTAAAACTATACAAATCGAGCAACAGAAGAACAGAAAAATAATGATTACTCGCAAGTACCTGCATCTCTTAGCTGCCAAAGAGATATCGAGGTCGTTACTAACTTAAACTTCATAGTATTCCAGCTCTCGTTCACGCCACAGCCGCCGACAATGCTACACAATGGCAAATCAGTTGCAGATGTGAGGAAAAGGGAGGCGCATTGGAAGCAAGGAAGTTTGAGTAGGACCTTTTACGCAATCTTCAAAACGCAAGCACGCTTGCGGTCATTTTTCGATACTAAAGGAGAATCGCCAGTCCGCACAAAACCGGAAGAAAAAGCAGGACTTGCTCTTGCAAAACCCGACCAAAAATGGGAACTCATAAAGAAGGGAAAGTCCTTGCAAGGTCTTTCGTGGGCCATGTCCAACCAAGATCACTGTCAAGGATAATGTCCTCGCACAATGCACAGTATTCGAACATCACATGAAACAATGCAAGCTAACAGCGCTAGCTGCGACGCCATACAAGGGAAATTATCAGTCGTAATCCAGAGAAATAAAGCAAGGAATCAAGGCTCGAAGTGCTGGTTCATAGTCGCACCCACCCATCTTCATTATGAATCAAAAAGTTTTTCTGAGTGAACATTTCGCCAGGCACGAAATGAGGAATTCGAAGAGGAAGAAAAACGTAGCACAGAAAATGTAGGTGATGCGGACCAGACAACCAGGAGGGAGTTTCAGAGGAATACAAAAAGGGGTGTGTATGAGAAAGAGAGAAATGGTGCGTCGCCATGCAAGCAGAAGTATATGTACAAACCCGCGCCGGTAGATGATTCAACAGCACATGCTTGACGAAATGACAGAAGCTGGGATACTTCAAATTCCAGCCGCGAAGTGACGGACTAGAAGAGAGTGGTAAACCGTGCGCTTGCAGTTTGTCAGGCATTGTAGTCCAACCACTGGAGCGGGGGAGTACACCGCGCTTGAGACCGCGACAAGGAAACTCGGAAGGAAGGAGTGGAAAGTGAAGAAGAAGGGAAAATCACCTTGGGGAGGAACGTCCTCTAATTCGAAGGGGTTTATATATCTCTGGAACTGAGCCACGGGTGGGTGAGCGTATAGTCCAAAAAATTACCTGAATTAGAAACAATGCTCGTTTCGGAAATTACGACTGTTAGAGTGAACAGTGGAGGTCAGACAAGGAAAATTTCACCACTGGAACGCGTCCCGGGCATCACTCCGATTCAGGGTTATCCAGATCAAAGATCGTGGTCCACGCGACCTATTCAAATCACAGAAAAAAGAACCCTTACACAACCCTTAGTTCGGAATATAATCGGAAAAGCAATAAAATGAATGAAAGGAGTAAAAAATGAACGAAATCGTAATTGACGACTACCGCACGAGAACACAAACCAGTTGAAAATGAAGACAAGCCAAAAGGGATTACTGCCGGGCAAGGAGTCAAGAAGTGCAGAACAAGGAACAGACTTCGTATTCTATACTTGCAGTATTCTCGAATGGCAAAAGGAGAGTGCACCGCGTGGACGCACCCAGGGACCTACTTACTTACAATGGTAATAACCATAAATGCTCAATGATGGGCGTGACGGCGTCGTCTCGGAAATAAGGGCAATGTGGTCAATATAAACCTAATCTGAACATCGGACCGCACACTGCTGATGTACAATAATCGGACGATTACCCTCCTTGAACGCGAGCTAGAAAAGATACTAAATGATAAGTAAGAAGACGGTAAGCTATGTAAATTGCAGACCTAATTAAGGCCAAAATTAGGCTTTGACGAAGACACCAGCAAGGTGAGGAAACAAATTATCTTCGAATGGAGGATCAGCCTCATGTTTCCAAACCTTACCCTCTTTCCACGCAGGTCTTTCCTCGCCATCAACGTTTGATCTTGAGCTCTTCGACCCAACATCCGTAGGTCGATCCAATTTGCATCCGTCAAAAACAAAACTCCAGGTAGGAGCAAAAGCCCGCTGCCACCATGCAACGTCCCCCAATTTAACTGAGGACGTGTTCGTACATAACGAAATGCCCTTCTGGCTTGAGAATATCTCTAACCAAGGCCATGAGGGTTTGTTGAGGGGATGGCACTGTGCAGAGCGTGGCGGACACAAACGAGGGTATCTACTTGTGTATTTGGAATGCCGGTAGCATCACGCAATGATGCGAGGATGGATTGTGTGTCTTCAGCACCTTGTGAGAGAATTATGAGGCTTCCATCGGACTCGTGGAAACCTCTCTTGTCGGCATTGCTTCGGATGTTGAGATGCATATTTGTGTTTGGCTCAACAGCGATGTACTTGTCGACCATCGACCGATTGAGATAAAGGACTGTGTGCCCATGCCCTTTAAAAGCGACGTATCAGCGAACACCCTTGAAAAACGCAGGAAAACGAAAGCCGAGGAAAGGGATTCAACAAACCTGCGCCGACATCAAGGACAATGCCCGTTGCATTGAGTGTGATTATTTCCTCTTTCAATTCCTTTGCCCACATATCCATTCCGTCAGCCATGACCGCCCACACATGGCCTCATGAAAACCCGTGAGAGGGCAGTGGGATTCAATAGGAGTCTGGGACTCGAAAAAACAGCGTTCACGGTAGGCGGGACACCCATCACGAGTATAGCGCGGATTTGGTCGACGTATTCAAATATTGCTTTGGGTTTCATGGGGCAGATGGAGGAGGATGAGGAGGAAAGGAAGCCTGGGATTGATTGATGGAGAGCACGTTGGGCTTGACTTTGTGGGACCGATGTTTGTAGACTTGCTATATCAGGGATGATGATACCAGTAGGGGGAGCTGACCTAATTTACCGTCCTGTCGGGGTCATGGGGGGGTTGATGCGCAGGAATTTGTTCTTTATACCAATGGTATTTACTCTGAATACTTGGCAGGACGGCAGGTCAAGCTAACGTGAACGCGATGGTATTTCTTTTTTCTTATAAGTAACGGCTTTCATTTGCAGCTGTTCGAGCCTCCCATCGGACGATCTTTCGTCTACAGAGTCCGACAATCCCATTTCATCGCTTCACAAATCGCCCAACGCTATGCCAAAACAAGTTCTCAGGGTCCTCGCCCTCTTTGCCCCACATTCTCGACTCCCTCCACGCACTCGTCTCGACACCATCCTCCCCACCCAGCTTCAGATTCCCCACCCATACATCCGAAGGTCGATCCATCCTACACCCATCAAAAGCTACGGCCCAGATTGGGGCCCACAACTTTTGCCACCAAGCTACGTCCTGCCTTGGGCTGAGGACATGTTCATATATGAGGAGTTGCCCGCCAGGTTTGAGGACGTCTCGGACCAGACGAGCCATGTTCTTTTGGGGGTCTGGGATGGTACAGAGGGTTAAGACCGAGATGATGGTGTCAATTGGGGGAAGTTCTTGGTGGGCTTGGGCAAAATCTTTTTCCTTAGAAGAGGCTGAGATTGGAGGGGGAGAACGAGTTGGGGAATGCGCTGATGAAAGAGTTGATAGGATGGTTTTGGTATCTTCTACCCCACATGAGAGGATCACGAGCGTCCCATCCGACTCATGAAATCCGCCAGCGTTGGCCTGAGTCCGAATTTTGTCATGCATGAGCGTGTTTGGCTCCAGAGCAACATATCGCGAGACACAAGCATGGTTGAGGTACCGTACAGTATGACCATGACCTATCAACACAGCAATCAGCAAGGAATCAATCGTCTTCGTGAATAAAGCAAATCTCACCAGCTCCAATATCGAGTACAACACCATAAGCATTCGGAGTAATCAACCCCTCTTTGACCTTTCTACCGTTCTCATCTGTTCCGTCCGCAAAGCCTGTCCATACATGGGACATGAACACCTGCGAAAGTGCATGTGGGCGCAGCAGTAGCGTAGGTTGGTTCAACAAAGCTTTCAAAGTCGGAAAGATAGCGACAAAGAAAGCCAGGCGCAAATCGGTAAGAAATGAAAAGGCGTTTGAGAGCCTCATGGTACCAAACACTATATGAGATGATTCGAGCCTCAGTGGTAAGGATGGGCGCTCAAGGTCAAGTCTAAATGCGAATGCCTGTTGGCTGCGGAGAGTAGATAAGCCTCTGTAATATTCCGCCTTGAAATAAAGCTATGAGGCTTACCAGAGAATTCTGAATTCCAGAAGGAATTATGGTCCGGGGAAAGAAAGTAGTAGAGATTTGACATTGCTGTGAAGAAGAAAAACGAATTGCAATTTGACGGCCCGAGTGATTTGGGTTGATAATCCACCTTTCTCCACGTGACGCTGTCACAAGTCGCGTCGCTGAATTCTTTGGTTTACCGACCGGAGCTGGTTTCCCAGCTAGTCACCGGTCATTCATGCGAAAAGGTAAGGCCTCACTTCAAGCCACCATGTCCAAGTAGCTCTGAATGAATCAAACTTCTCACTCATCCTCAAGTTATCAATATGTTCAATATTCTTCAGCTCTCTGCGGAGGTCCTCATTGAAATATTCTCCTCCTTGTTCTTTACCGACATCCTTCACTGCAAACTAGCATGCCGAACGTTTTCAGAGGTCATCTCGAATTCGGCTCGCCTTACCTATCAGATTGAATTGCAAAAGGCTGGGATGCTGGATAATCCGAACTGTTTTATGCCAATGACCGACAAGCTGAAGATGCTCAAAGATCGGGAATTTGCTTGGGCGACGCTTGACCATAAATTTGTCAGCACGGTGGAGGTCCCTCATGAGCCTTCTGGTCTGCACGATATTACGCCTGGTGCTTTCCTGCTCGGGATAGAAATGCAAGATGAAGAGTTCTCAACAAACGGGCTTCAATCTCTCCGACTTCCATCCAAAGAAGGGGAAGAAGGCTTCCCTCAGTGGAGTCAATTTAACTTAGGAATGAAGATCCTTGACTTCAGACCTGCAATCGAGGAACATGATATGATAGCCTTCGTGGTGATGTACGCTGCCTTTCTGAAAATTTGATTTCGGTTTCCTCACCTCTTTTGCTTCTGTTCAGCGTACCATGTGAGGAGCAAACTGGATGGGCAAAAATAATGGCCGTACTTCGCCTATACTCCAATCTCGACAAAGCACCTGCTATTGCATTGAAGCCCGACATAGTAGTTTGCTATATTCAGACTGATGGCATTACAGATCCCAGTGTCAGCATAGAAATCGGCGGAGAGAACCTAGCAATTGTCGTTGCATCGGATTTAGGAAATTTGTTTATTTTTAACTGGAAGACAGGAGAACAAAAACATTCCACGAAGGTACGTGGCCTCAAATACAACAGGATGCACAGTCTCATCAGAACTTCTGTGTTAGGACGGTCCCATAATAGTTTATAATTTAGACATCGTCTTTTTGCGCGAAGACATATTGCTTCATCCGTGTTCCCACTCCAACGCTCTACTTGTTTACCAAATTCCCCAAGCTTCCTGCACCGATGTGCAACATCAGGAAGAAGTTGTTGAGCAAATCTATACTTTTAGATTGCCTGCGCTGAGTTCCGAGTCTGAATATACAGGGATTTCTGTCCGATCTGACCCCGTATGCGCTTCGCATGCGGGCTTTCCGAGACATGTAGCTTCAATGCGCCCTTTCACTAACGACACAAGTTCCTCCATAATAGTATTTAATTTTCAGGTCGCTTGTAGAAAGGACAACTCGTTGACCAACTGGGTTGCTGTAGTGCACAAGAAGTCACTTTTGGATTTCATGAAGGCAGAGGATAGAGGGAAATGCAACAGCACTACATCCGAAATCCATTCCGACATTCCCTGGCACCACTGGAGTCGTTCCAGAACTCGATGGTTCAAAGTCGATGTTTATAACTCACTGTTCCGGATGAATAGCGCTGGGCAACGTTACGTTCAACTAACAGGCCCCAAGGCCGGATCTGAGGATGACGATGACGACGACCGTCATAATACCATTCATTTGTTCGATTTCAATCCCTTCCACGTCAAATTTATGGAGAAGCGTGGATTACAGCTGCTTTCAGAACATCATTTGATTGTTCTCAATGTCGTAGGAGCTGATGGTCATGGCTTTGATGAAGAAAACAGAATAGATAGTTTGGATACAGAGGGTGTTTTTGATGACCCTCTTGAAGGGTATCTACCCTATGTGGAACTCATAATTGACGCGGGCACAGACGTTGATTATGATGCTCTCTTCATGGACGAAGAGAGATTGGTTGGTATTCGGGTTCGTATTTTTTGTTTGCACAATTGCTGCTCCTCTGATATTTCTTTTACTTTAATCTTTTGCAGACTGAGGAGCACACATATAAAATGAAGTCTGTGGATGTAATTTACTTCGGCTAGTATCTAGCAAATCAAAAACCGACAAAACAGAAATCATCACTCTTCTTGTTTACTTCATTCTCAAGCAGAGGTTGGCGGCTGGCTTAGCTTAAAAAGTCGCAGTCGCCACCGCTAAAACGAATCATTTTAAGTCTTGTTTCCTAGTATTCGGGATTACATGTTTCACGCACGGCAAGGCATTTCTTCATACGCGGTCTGCGCTGCCAAAGCGTCAGCGGCACTGCATGTCAATGCGAGACAGGCGACAACGAGGTCAGGAATGCGATTCTATTTTTGCAAATGCAAGCAATGTCCATACTGTAAGTGTTGCAATGAATACCTTCGACATATTGTAGCAAGATAATTATATTTACATTCCCTTGCATCCGACAGCAAGTGCTGCTGTCACGATGCACTGCACGGCGCACGGAGGGATGCGAGGAAGAACAGTCGCGGTCACGACTGCTGAAGTATTGGCAGTGGTTGGCGTGCCAGTCGCGACAATTGTGGGGGTGATAACAACCTGGGCACTGGCGACCGCAAAGATGGCAAAGAAGGAGTAGAGGACGAGAGCCTTGTAATACATTGTGCTTAAAATCGATTTATTTGCCCGTGTAAAGGATGAGGAAAACGGACTTGAATCGTTAACATTTTATAGCTTGTGCAATAGATCCACAACTCTGTCTGACTTCATTGAAAATCTGAAATACTGGGCATACCAGACAGTTAAGGCCTCGTTTTCCTATCTTTTTCCATCTGTGAGCTATCGTGCACGGTCAAAAAACAGCTACAGCGCTTATCATTATTGTAAACCGTGTTTAACCGTCGGTCCGAATTTGAAATTGAAGTGTTGAGGCAAAAGGCACAGGACATCCTAGGGACAGGCTTTTCTAGACTCGGCCCCACTCCTTTGTAACTAAGTGGATGCATGCGTGCATGTAGCGGCAAGTCCGCGATCAATTAAAGGATCCAATCAATTAAAGGATCCATTCTGGAACCGATGAGCCTCGATTCCATTGACATTGACAGGAATAAACGAAATGTCATGTGCGGGAAAGAATAAAGATACTGCAACGTAGTATGTCAGAAGAAGAACGGTTGAAAAGAGGCAGGTATGTATGATGGATGGGCTAATTACCAGCGGGTTTCAATCACTGTCGCAAATCTTCAGCTTCAGAAACTAGGATACCCTTGAAGATACCAACAGTACTGCTTTGGTGTCGACAGTTGCCTTTCTCTACGGAATATGCTGATGCGCCACCTGTCAGCGCCCATCATGCGCTCTGTCGGAGATAACATCAACTTGATACGAAGAACGTGCGAGGTCAAATTGGAAGATATGTAGAGCTGGAAATTTCCAAAGACCTTGTCTCATGACAATATTCAGCCGTAATAGCCTGTAGAACAAGGCACAAAGAGACAATGAGGACTAGGGAGAAAAGACGCGCGTTATTCTGGTGGAAGTTTCATAGCAACTACTGACGAGAAAATGCAACCTATGAATCGATTCAGTACGATTTCAATGACAAATCCTCAGTTTTAGGATTAATTCTTGATTTTCGAGATACACACTGTCAATTTAGTTACCACCAAACCTTCAGTTTGAGCCTTAAAAACAGACGGATAAAAACCAGAGTAATATGACAACTTTGGTATGATCTAACTATCAGTTTTTGCTCCTGCCCAAGTCCGACCACCGTCGCCTATCCCACAACTGGAATTGTATACAGAGAGATAGGCAAGCAACCACTCGGTGCATCAGTCGCGTTGGCTTCATACCAAACCTGCCGAGAAAAGCAAAACGTAGGTGAATAGAAGTTTCAAGGTTGCATTTTTACTTTCACTCACCGCCTGATCATTACCACAAGCGTAAAACCCACCCACGAAATTGAACACCAACTGCGATCCAAGCTGACTATCCTCGGTATCCGACTGTATCTCAAATCCTTGTGTCCTCGAACATTTATTTGAGCTGGATCCTTGGACAAATACGATGGCGCCATCAGGGCTACAATCGTTCCCATTAAAACCGGAGTTAACAATGGCGTTGTAGTTGGTGTTGGTCGTTGGGTCAATCAGGAGAGGAGCCCTTGAGAATTGAAATAGAACTGAACGACAGGCGTGGTGCCAGTCAAGGTTGCATCCAATCTGAGAGGCTTCGTTGAATCAGAACCACGATAACTTAACAGGTAGAAATGTGTCGTACAGCAAGATTGGTTGTCGAGCTAGACGAGGACGCAACCAGGTAGAAAAGCGGCGTGCTGGCGCCAGGGAGTGTCACAGATGAGACGCAGGTGGCAAGAGATATGAGGGCAAAAGTAAATCTGGGGAGCTTCATCGTGGACTAAACCGAGCCACAGGTTGATGCTGCAAGATTTATACCCGTCAGAGGGGTACAAGGTTCACCTGGGTAGAAATCTTACCTATGATACACATCTTCACCGTCCGAGAAGAGCGCTCATGATCCTTTGGGGTACGTGCAGAGAAGGAAGTCAGCAGTCAGCTACAAATCGGAGAAGTCGCGCAAGCTTATTTCCTTGCCAAGGGTCAAAACGTTAAACGTTCATAGATGTTTATCGTTCATCTGGCCTTCTGGTAAGGTCAACCTGTCAATGTGGCAATGGCGTTGGAAGGGCCCTATAAAGCTCTGATCCAGTATGTAGTCAGCATGCTTTTGAGTGCAATGACAATGAAACGAAGAAATTTCGTGAAATTTCTCAGTGGTTTAACATTGCCAAATCCTTGCAGATGTCGTACAACTTTGTGACACTCTTTTTAGTAAATCAATACTCTGCAGCTGGGCTATATCAACCTTGTAAACGAGACAACAAGAAATTGCACATCACACCTTTCTATCAATCCTCCAATTGGTCCATTCATGCAGCACCGTCCAAGACTAGGAGGACATCTATAAAACATTCACTCTCTTTCCTCACTCTCCATCCTCATCCGATTAATGTAAGTGTATCATATCCAACTCTGCCAGCCTACTAGACTAGTGTGGGGCGGCCTACATCGTTTCATAAGTTTCCAGACCCCGGTTTTCAGCAAACTGGAGTGCCCTAGATCTCCTAGATCACCGCGCGCGAGAGCGGCATTGTCAGGAGATGCTGCCTCCCGTAAGTTGAGAATAAGTCGTGTGCCCTGTCATATAATAAATATCAATTATCAAACTGAATACCCATGACTAGTAATGGAACTCACGGTAACGGCAAACGACGCGGCACTCCATCTGTGAAGGGTATTAGGAACACAACAATGATTACGCTGATGAATTTCATACGGTTGATAGAGGGTCAAATAGGCTCCGCTCGTCAAGAATGAGTCAAGGGCGCCGGCCAGTAACGTCACTATCCAATAAAATAGGTCTTGAATTCGATCTTTGAGGCATCAAAGTAAACACACCGACTACCCTGGAACACGAGTCAGAGCTGTATTGATCCTCTGAAATAACAAGAAGCTGAAAACTTACAATAAAAAGTAAACGGTCCCATCTCTTATGAAGGCACTTATAACTGGTGTTAGGCTGAGACGTACTCCGGAGCTCCTGGCCAGCTTCATAGATTCAGAAAACTTTATCAGCATCATGACGAAGAATATAACTGGAATTAATGCGTTAACGCTGTGGCAATGCTCATCAAGGCTCAGGCGCCGACCTGCAATAAGTGGAGTAGATATCCTAAACAGACCAGATGACGGAAATGGTGACTTTCATGAGCGAACCACTCACCAACTAGGCAATGTTATAGCGAGGTCAGGGGACGTAAGGCAACCAAGAATTGGGAATCCCAAGGGAGCAATGAATATTGAACCAACTGCGGACAGACCGATTTTGTATACAACATACGCTTGGATCTATAACCATGATGGAAATCATTTGTGAGGGGGACGAGAGGCCTAGCAGAGACTGACCACAAATTCTCCTATACACGAAAAGACTCAGGTCATATTAGATATTCGGTAATGGAGGACGAACCAATCACAAGAGCAGACAAAAACACCAATACTGGATTTACTGCCGTCAGAGGAGGGAGGCGTGCAAACGATATTGCGACACACCTTTCCTGCTTCGTTTATATAAGGCGTGCAATCGTATGCTGAGAATGATATCGATGGCAACAAGAAGAACAGTGCCGCCGCCTCTAAAACAGCCGCTTGAATTAGTATATGGCACGCAAATTGGGTACAAAAAAGGACTAACATGCTGACTTCGAACCAAACTAACGCACGACATCTAGAATCAATAGCGGTGAAGAACAATGAGACGAAGCGTAAGGGACAGAAACATTGAGGACCTCTGTCAAAAACGTGAACTTGAGGGTATGATTAATGTCAAACGATATAGACACACCTCGAGGGACTTCTGTACAGTTGAAAACTCTGAATTTATCAGTGATTAGGGGCAGGGTTTCGGAGGATACACAGATGATTCACCATACGAGGCTACCCTAAACAGAGCAACGTTGTGTCCCGTTCAGACCTAGTAATCTGGGAGAGGAAAGCGAACACTCACGCTCCTTGACATATTGTCCAATACCGCATGAATAAGTATAATACTTTTACGACCGACCACTTCTTGCTGTTCACTCAATTCCATTGATCTTTGGTAAAACCTCGACTATAAGCGCACTTGCCTCCAGATGTACTCCACCTGATATAGGGGTACAGGAGTTTAGGTAGGCTGGGCCCGCGATTCACTGTAAGCTCACCTCTCGGGGCAGTGTCGATATCGTATCGCAAACAAGGAAAGTCAGGCCAGAGACTGGACCCCAATCAGCTGGTTGTTTCTTTAGGATCTCAATGAAGCCTTACCCCACATGTATGCTGCAACTCTTGTCTCCCAAGCAGCTGCGAGGAGTTCCTCGTTTAAGGCTTCCATAGACGTGTCGAGTTGGCGATCTTAGCACTAGTCGTAATGGAGGATGGTGAGAGAAGAAAACGAGTTAGACGTGCACGTTATATGGAGCAATGAGCTATGGTGGCGTTTTCCGTTCGTCAGGGTCATCACTGATTTTCCACCCGGCAATTCGGTCTCATCCAAATAGTTACGTACGTTGACAAGGAACTGACCAAGCAGGAAATACTTTTGTCGTGGTGCCAGTGCTGAGTGACGGCAAGGAAACTTTACATATTGGTCGTCATCGGCAATCACTCTCCTCGAGGCCTCATCCCTGTTGGCTCACAAAAAAGGTACAGGCCGAACGAACCACCTGCATTTTCCAAATCCAAATTGAGAATAGACTCTAGAGAGGTTCGAAAAGGGTAATATTAGTTCCACGATATGCTGAGGTGCTGGTTGGGTCAAAAACGGCCGATGCGTTGAAGATGGCGTCCACGGTCCAAGTCGTTGCGGATGACACCGGCCAACACTGCAGCAATGCCTTTGAATTTTCAGCACGTGACAGCGTCGCATCCCGTCGCGTCGACGCGTTCTAATTTAGGATTTAGACCGTAACCTGATCGTGATCTATCTTTTGAAACGGAACCCCTTACTTTGATATAAAAATCGGGATCGATAACGGCACATTCAGGAATCAGGAAACATTGGAATTCAAGCTCTGTAAATCCTTGATTAGTTGTATACTCCTATGCTAAAAATTAATGTCATAAAAGACTAGTAAGGAATACCTACTAACAGAAATGTTTACGTCCCATGCTCTTTGACAATGAGGAGATATTCTTTCTTTGTTCTCTTCCTTAATGCAACCGATCAAGCACATAACTGCCAACTTAGATAAATCCATGACTATCGATATCAGTCCTTTTAGCAAATCTCAACAGCCCTCAGTCATTGATGTCAACACTTCTGAGAGTAAGATTGTAAGGTTGTTGGGAGAAGCTGCCTACCGTATTATTCACAACTCGTATTAGAAATGGGAGCATGGGCGACGTCGACTCCCTCGGCATGCTAAAAGAGAGGTTTTAATTAAACTATTAGACTCTACAGTGACGCTTCTGCCATACAGCATCGAAATTACAAGGCTTTATGGTTATTGAAATATCGGTATTTTATGGCACGATAACTAAATTGGCAAAACTGCTCTGGCGATAGCTTATACTTCATCTAAAGATTTTAAACATTAATATTAACCCCTTTAACGCATGGCTTTTGGACGGCTTCTCTATGCAGTCTGCACTGTGCGGTATCTGTGGGAACGTGGCAGTCTGGGTGTTCATTGCCACATCGAGGTGACCCTTCCGCAGACTACTTCTGAATCCCTCTCCCCTCTGCATGCAAAAAATGGCTTTCGAAAGCCCTGCGGAAATTTGTAGGTCCTTATATGAGCTTTATGATGACGACACTTACTAAAAATAAATTTCCACTTCAGCGCCCGCCTCTGCGCCGAAAGTGGTCGAATTTTTACCGCGTACTCCTCCTGTTGAACTCCATCAAGATATCGTGCAGAACATCGATGACCGGGCAACATTGCTGGCTTTATGCACGACAAGCTGTGCATTCAAAGTGGAAGCGGAAAGAATGCTCTATCGATCCATGACACAGAACCTTGCCCAGGCCGATGTCGACAAAGCTATACATTTATCCTTTCTTCAGACAATTGCTAATGCGAAGCACCTAGCCGCTCTTGTCAAAACTTACCACCTCCAAGTTCCGAAAGTCTGCATTCTCAGTGCTAATGCGCAGAGGGAGTTCTCAGACCTCATCCGAAGAGCCCTTCGATCCATGGTCAACCTTTGCAGGCTATGGCTGGATTTGCCTTCAAGTGTGATGCGGCCAGATCCTTTTATCTTTGACCATTGCAGCTTTCAATTAGAGTCCCTCCAAATCACTCAAACTCAAACCACTCATGAACTTTTGGCTTTCCTTGGAACTCAGAGGCGCCTCCGCGAACTATCAGTCAACTTGGATAATAATGTGCAGCCTGTGCCGGCCGCAGTGTGTCCGCACCTGGAGGTCCTGCAAGGAAATCGCAATACCATGGACGCTTTACTTCCGCGACGTGAAATAAAGACTTTGATATATGATCCAGATACATACGAGATGAATGAGCCCGTATCGCACCTATCTGAACCCTTGGAACACTTGCTGGTTCTTTCCCTGGGCGGCTTCTATTTACGTCCTTCACTTCATATTCTGACTAGCTTCCTTAGGTCGTTGGAGTACTTAGAACTCGTCTCTCTGCACGTAAGTGGCTCTTTTTCTCAATAGAAAAATGGCAAAGGATCTAAGCTCATATTCCAGGCAGGGGAAATCGACGCTATCTGTCAGCTGCGATCCCTTCGTGGACTAGTGCTGACGGAGGCCTTTTCCCTGACTGCTTGGGAGCGGCGACCATACTTTGCGGCATCATTTTTCTCAAGCTGTCCTAATTTACAATTTATCGATATTCAGCAGGTTTATTATCAGGGCTGTGCACAAACGTATCAGCGGTGGACTCTGCCTTCAGGTTCAGATTTACCAGTCTTCCAAGAGTCCCTCCCCAAAGAGGTCGTTCGTCAGATGTTTACAGCTTGTCATCATTAAGAGATTTGCAAATCGATACCTTTTGTTCAACTGCATTCATAATATTGCCTTCCGTGATGCTAGTTGATTGACGACAAGATTGACTGCACTCCCGTCGGTGCCGATTTTGGCCCACCCCGATCAACCCTGGTGTCAGTATTCAGGAGCTCGAGACCACTTGGTGTTAATTAATTACTAACCAAATATGACCTATCCCCACCTTTATGTCGTGTCCCAACGACAGGCCAACAAAACAAGCCCTGGTTTCTTGTTCTCAAAGCGTGGTGGGACACGCTTGCTTCATCCTTCTTATTCCTTCAGCATGTCTCCAACAAACGTCTTAGAAACCGCCTGTCTGCAGATTTTTCGTCTGTTATTCACCAATAAGCCAACAAGGACGAAATAGGCGAGGCGGAAGCGCGTTCCCAAAAAGAGAACAATGGATCGGACTTTGGAATCAGACGGGGTCCTTTCCAGGTTCAAAGTCGCTGAGATCGAATCAGGTTGACTACGCCGTCGGTTCACCCATTTTCGGCCTTCCCTTTGACCTGCATTTCTACTCCATTGGGGTTGTATCTGAATGCTCGATATTATGACGGAGAAGACAAAAAGGGCAAGAAAAGAATGACAAATTCCCCATTGCCGCCTGCCGCCTTGACCACCAACTGACGCTGTCAGACAATTGTGGCTTAGCCGTGACCAGTTCAAAACGCTGGCCCTTTGACCTGTTGCCTGCCCCTCCGTTCCTTCGACGACCTTGTCTTTCTATCGCAGCTCGCTTTTCCACACCAATTCGAAGGACCCGAACTTGTTTTCATTCGGATACCCTGCCAACGTACAGAGCTACCCTAAATACGCCCTCGGAAACCGCAAAAGAAGAAGTCTCTCAAGAACTTTCTTCTGGAAGACGACACGCCTTTACATTTACACGCGTTCTGGTCGAAAAACTCTCATTGTGTCCATTTTGTACAGCTGTCCTCTCGACCATTCCTTGATCCCTACCCTGCTTTTTATCAGCGCTGCCTTTTATCCCAGTCAAATGGACGGTCTATGCTATGATTATTTGTCCCCCGACGTGTTGACCATGCCGAAGTCGTGTACTTCAGCAGAGGCCCTGCCCTCACAAAATCTCGACTCGCTTTCTGCTTTCAACTCCCGGAACCAACTTATACTCCTCCAAACCGCTCAAAAAATCTCACGCACGAAAACAACCCCCAGGACATATCCCTCGTCCTAGGAATGCGTTCATTCTTTTTAGATGCGACTTCGTTCGCCAGAAGAAAATACCGATGTCGGTTGAGAAAGACCATCGTAATATCTCGAGGATTGTTGGTAAAATCTGGCAGCAAATGACAGATTCAGAGAAAGAGCCCTGGAATCAGATGGCTGAGATGGAGAAGATGGAGCATTTTCGGAAACATCCTGGCTATACTTTTTCATCTGGCGCCCAATCTACCAGGAAGAAGATCAAGCGCGGCGATGACGATGGTCTTCAGCGGGCGTACTCTTGCCCGCCGGGTACCCTGCATGTTCCTCAAGTTAATTTGGAATGTCGTACCGGTTACGGCGCACCCCGCGACGATCCTCCTCGACGGCCCAGCCGCGTTACCCTCTATCAGTCCACTCCTGACGGTGCATCACCAGACCCTGAGCCATTGAGCAGCCTTCTACATCATAATTCCCAGTCCACGACCTTGAAGGACGGTTCCGCTATTGCGGTGCATGAACCCAAGCGTCGTTTCAATTTCACGTTCGGCACTTATTCAAATTCTAATCGTTACCTCATCTCCGGTCATACTCAAAACAACTCCAGTAGCTTGGTTGTACCAGCTTACATGCCTGCACCTACTGGAAATACAGGATTCGTAAGTCAAAATGTTTTAGATAGAACCTTGTCGAAATTGACCCTCTTTGAAGCAGGATCATTCATTTTTCCCGTCTTTGGTTGATCCCTTCATTTCCGCCCTTCCAACTTTGCCGCCGGTGGTTTCACCGTTCTCATTTCGAGGAACCACGGAGGAATCACAGCTCCAGTCGTCATTTGGAGATCTTCATCCTATGGTATCTAACCTTCGACTTCAAGGGAATGACTACACAGCCTGCCGCCCTGATACTAATATCCTGAATCTTTCCTAAACACTGTTGGGAGCAGCGCCAAAGCTCAGGGGTCAGTGAGTTTCCAACGAATTTTCCAACTCATCATTTTCCATATCACTTGTACTTATACGACTGTCTTTTTGGCATTGACCGCAAATTGGACTGCGTTTTCCTAGTCACATTCATCTCTCTACCATTTTTAATTGGGTTAATGTACATAAATCTTTTGATGTCATATATTAATTTCCTTAATTCGCTCAAGAGTCTGTGAACACTGAATGCCACAATCATGCATAACTAGTGCACCCCTAACTTCGAGCCAAACTGAGCACTCGAAACAGGCAACGCGTCAGAGTCACGCGATCTGATAAGGTCGGTGACGTGACAGCTTGTGACTCGATCTTTCCTTCCGCCCACGACAGATTTCACGATTTCTGACTTTCTTTTATCTTTATTTCATTCCTGCTTTCTTTTTGTACATCTTTTATAAGGCTTTGTGAGTCTTTAAAATCGCATTCTTAACTGTTCCTTTTAAAAGCTGACGCGATCGTTACAGTGTTGTCTGGAAGCTCCAGGGCCGATATGGTATTTGTTTTACGATCACAAGCATTGGCTTGTTTATTCATAAATTACAGCCAGTCTGCACCGACTGTGGAGGAACAGTCATTGAATATGACCAGGCCGCAGGGAATGGCTTCTGTGTGCAATGTGGAACCGTTGTCGAAGAAAACACTATCGTGAACGAAATTGCGTTCGGTGAAGCGTCCAGTGGAGCCGCCATTGTGCAGGGATCATTTGTTGCTCAAGGATCTAGTTTGTTGCGTCGCTGAGTACCTTACTTCGAACTCTGACTGGATTTATTTAGCCCATGCAAGAATGAGCGGTCCGTATGGAAACCGGGGAAGTAATGAATCAAGGGAGCAAACAATTGCCAATGGTATGTCTTGATTTTTTTAGTCTCTGAGTGTGTCCTCACCGGAATGCCAGCCAACAAAAAAATACAAAGTATAGCGAATGTCTTACGACTATCCGAAGTCGTATGTCTGGCCGCAACAAGGCTATACACCCTCGCGGTGGAGCATAAATTTACGAAAGGGCGAAAAAGTATGAATGTTGTCGCTGTCTGCCTATACGTCGCCTGCAGACAGAAAGAGACTCGGAATTACATGCTAATTGATTTCTCTGATCTGTTACAGGTAAGCATGCCTTCATCTCATTTGTCATCTCAATTCTTACTGTTTCGCAGGTCAATGTCTTTGAACTCGGTCACACCTATCTCCAGCTCGTCCAAACCCTTAACCTGCGCCTTCCATTGGTTGATCCGTCGCATTACATCTCCCGCTTTTCCGCTCTGCTAGAATTCGGTGATGAAACACACAAAGTGGCCACAGATGCAGTTCGCCTTGTCCAACGTTTTGATCGCGACTGGATGACAAGAGGACGACGGCCTGCTGGCATATGTGGTGCCGCCCTCTTGCTAGCAGCTCGCATGAACAACTTCCGGAGATCTATCGAGGAGATCGTTCAAGTCGTCAAGATTGCCGACACAACATTAAAGAAACGATTGGATGAATTCAAAGCAACACCTAGCGGTGCTTTAACCCTTGCCGATTTCAGAAATGTCTGGCTAGAAGAGGAGATGGACCACCTGCCTTCACAAAAGGCCGGGAGAAGGAAGAGGCAGACAAGCTCGCTCAAGAAGGTGGCGACGATGAAGTGGAAACCGTCAATGGCAAAGGAAAAGGGAAAAACAAGAAAGGAGGGAAGAAGCGAAAAGGAAAACGGAAACGAGGCGAAGAGACTGAAGACGAGGAGCCAGAAGCGAATGGAGCTCGCACTTCCACCAACCCCCCTCCACGACCAGC
>JADNYJ010000622.1:0-18050 GCA_015501075.1 Gymnopilus junonius | reverse complement strand
ATATGTGTAGATAGCGTAGATATCTAATCTAAATGACATATTTCTAAATCCGTCACCGTGGGTACTGATAAGCACAGCCACTGTGACCGCTTGTTCATCAATTTTGTGATCGACCCTCCTTTACTTCTTACCACAGCCCAGTCGGCATTAGTTGCTCTGTGGCTTTGCTCCTCCCCTCTCATGGCCCCTTTATCATAACGTATACCATATGTAGAGAGTATATACGTACGAATGAACGCGTTTGAGGCGATTATGCCGCCGTAATGAAACCAAAGAATACACTCTGTACCCATTCCCGAAATTAGAAATAGCAGAGGCTTCTTCTGCAAATTTGACGGGTGTCGATCGACGCTTCGTCTTTAGGACATGGTAAGTCCTTTTTTCTCTTCACAGAACTCACAATCGCTTATCTAGAATATGTAGGCTTTCTTTATTACCCCGCATTCATTATTGGGGTTCATCTTCTCTTTCCTCCACTCGTTCACCTTCAAGCCCGCCTCAAAACTTTGGTATACGCCGTCGTATTCATTGGCGTTTATGCTAACGGTAAGTAAAACCTCTAATTATCTTCATGATAACGATATTCACGCTTTGATTTTGTTAGATTCTCTTATTTTTACCTCGCGCGCATTTGTTATAGATTTCTTTCAAACTTGGTATGTAACCTCTTTTCTGACTGAAATGTCCATTCTGATGTTTATGTTCTTTATTAAAGTAGATTTTCGTGTTTTCGACTTGCTTGTGCGCTTTCAGAAGGCGCCATTCTTCAACATACGCAGGGCACCCTCTTCCATTCAAATTTGCATATGATACCGACCCTCGGTTCTCTTCTGATCGCTTCTTATCTCCTAGTCGACTCTTCAGCTGCCCGAATTCTTTTCTACTGCAATTTTATTATGTGAGTTCTATCCATTCGTCTTTAATTTGAATTGTTTTATTTACTATAATCTACAGAAAGGTGCATATACGCACTTTCTGAACCTTTATACATACGGTTACGCCTATCAAGGTGTGTAATTCTTCTCAATGTTAGATTCTTTGAGCTGACGCGATTATTAGACCCTCTTTCATTAAGGATTTGCCATATAATCAAGTCTTTGCCCCGATTTCAAGTTAGAACCAGGCCTAATTTTACTAAGGCCATTCGCTTCACGATATCAAGTATGTTCTCTCGTCTGTCGCTGTCGCCTTGATCTCAATATTATCTATAGGCTTTTTATTGCCCTGTTAGATTAGATCTCGTCGTTCTCTATGCATCCTTGTACGTATTTTCTCTGTGGCTTTCTTTTCTTCCTCTAACATTTCGATATTTTAGCCCAAACTGCTTCATCTTCTCGGATTCCTCCCACTCCGCCGTCAGATGACGGCCTTTCTGGTCCGAGTAAAACCTCTGATCGGCGTGCTGTTGTTGAAGGAACGGATTCGGAATCTATCTCGGATTTCACTGATGCCCGGTCCCTGGCTCGTTCTCGACAAGGTGTATCTGGCACGCATGGGACGACTACCGACATTTCTGATTCCTCGCATGCATCCTCTTCGTTGGCGCCACGAGTCTCGGGGGCTATCATCTGGAGGGTTATCGGCCGCATCGGGGGGTTCTATATCGACCGCCAATGGCACTCGTGGAAAGCATCCCAAAACACGAAAACGTGAAGAGCAGGAGTCTGCTGTAGTCACGTACGAAGATGGCGTAAAGCTGACTCTTCGTCGCGTTGATATGCAAGTTAGCTGTCCTCGGTGTTCGGCCTCTTATAAAGATATTGGATCTGCAATTGTAAGTCCTATTTTCTATGCGATAAGAACAATACTAATGTTCTTTACAGAGGCATGTACATAAAGATCGGTGCAAGGAGGCGACTAAACAGGCTCAAGCCCAACGTTTAGCTGCGCCAGCAACAGCACCAGCACTAGCATCAACACCAGCGTCAGCGCCAGCAACAGCAGCAAGGCCGCCACGCACAGCACCAGCACCAGCACCAGCATCAACACCGGCATCAGCACCAGCACCAGCACCATCAGCAAGGCCGCCACGCACAGCACCAGCACCAGTATTAGCACCGGCGCCAGCACCAGCAGCAAGGCCGCCACGCACAGCACCAGCACCAGCATCAACACCAGCATCAGCACCAGCACCAGCAGCAAGGCAGCCACGCACAACACCAACACCAGCACCAGCGCCAGTGCCACAGGTGCCGTTGCGAGGTCCATCCACGTCCGTGGGTTCAGTAACGGCAGGGTCGTCCTCAATAACGCGAGATACATCTGTAGCCCCGTCGAGTTCACCAGCGGAAGCCGCACGTCGGAGACAGAATCTTTCGAGGCGGTCGTCTACCCAGACCCCTAGTGGGACCCCTAGGCCATTTTTGTTGCCTCCGACACCGCGCCCGCAGGTTATGACGCCGTCGTTCAATTCCAACGCCTCTGCTGGGTCTTCTTTACGCCCACAACCCTCTTCACGACCAGCTGGTGCTCCCAAACATACTCCACCCTCTCGTCCCTCACCTTTAGGTACTCCTGCTGCTCCTCAGACAGCGGTTGTACCCAAACCTACTTCGAGACGTGCTGTGGCACCTCAGTTGGTTCCTCCGCCTAGAACGATAGTTTTTTCGTCTAGGATTCCTGCTCCTGATTCGGATGCATTACCGTCTTCGGATGGCGACGACGTGGACCAACCGGAGCATATCAAGGCAGAGTATATGGATAACGAGATTCGCGTTCCAGCTGACTATCATGGAGAAGTTATAGACGAGGATATGATTACGGATATCGAGGCTACCGAGTTTGAGAGATGCCAGCCCCCGCCGTTTAATCCATCCGACTACATATGCCTCCCTGATGCCTCGACCATCACCGCTCACAAAGCCGTCAACCTGCAGGCGTTAGGCCTTGTCGTCAACAAGACGTTCAAGATCGTCATTTGCCTTCATTGCCACAGAGCCCCTGACATTGAAACCATCGTCGCTCATGTCAAAGAGCATCTACCCAAACCCATTGCGATCCCCGCCAACCTCTCCGAGCTTTTGATCACAACCTTTGGCGTTGTCCCTCTAAGGCTCGTACGATACTTCAGCTCGCCTATTCCGCCCGTTTTTGGCGTCAATGTGTACAGGGATCCTTATGTGTTTTGCAAAACGTGTAACCGCGGTTATGCCAATTTGAGTATCCTCAGAGGCCATCAGTCGAATGCGGGGCGGTGCCACAATCCTCGAAAGGAGAGGAGATACTACATGTCCTATGCTCAAAGTCTTACATTTACTTCGCATCACCGTTATTTCCCGGTGGATATCACCCGCCTCCAGCGTCGGACCGAGGCGCAGCCCGACTATGCGGCTGTATTTACGGTCACTCATCCTCCTGCTGTCGACTTTTCTGCATTACCCTTACAGGATGTAGAAGATGAATTGAACTTGAATCAGTTCATGTTCCGAGAAGGATGGAACAGCTATACCCGCGACAAATTAGCATCCGATATTATCGAGTCCAGCAGAGCTGCATTGAAGGAGGAGACTTGGGGTTTTGCCTCGTTGAAAGCAGCGACGCGCTACCTAGGCAAAATTCAAGGCCTTATCAACCAACATTACTCGTTTGGACTGTTGACGCAAATTGGTGATATATGTCCAATGTAAGTCTTCTCCGTCTTGTAAATTATATTCAAAGCTGACTGTTTTTCTACAGGAAAGAGTCGCATTTTCAATTCAACCACCTGCAACCTGGCAGTGTGGAAAAATATGCCAGGACTCTTCACCGCCTCGTGTTTAACGTCCTCCGCAGCCTTCGCCCCGACTGGAACAACCCAGTTACCTACCCCCCTCTTGGCGCACCTCAACGTGAAAAGTTTGATGCTCTCTTCACGGCTCTTCAAGGTGAAGATATCGCTGCTATCGACCAAGCCTTTGAGCTTGTCTGTTACACCCTGTTTGCTCATTACCGCTATCAATACCCCGAGACGAAGCCGTTGCACAGATGGTTTTCAACCGTCAATTCTTTCCTGGTATATTCATCTTTCATGCCTGATGGATCCATCATGCCTGCGTCGAGGATTACCCAGACCATCGCCTCTAATGTACGCCGATCGGTCTGCGATGTTCATCAAAACTTTGCAAATTTCTGATCAAGAGAATATCTCGACATTCGAGTATGTTATTTGATTTCGATTTCTTATTTCAAACTGATTTTGATTTATCATCAGAGCATTCAAACGTGTACAGAGTTATCTTCAAGACCGACAAGAGACGCCTATGGCGTATTTATACAACACCTGTCGCCTTCTCGCCACCGTCCGTTCTGAGGAAGTCAGCCCCCCTCTTTTACTTTTACTGACGCATTTGGGCGTCAAGTGTCGTACAAGGGCGATCTCATCAGCTTGGATGCCGTCAAGAGAATGCATGATGGCGAGCTTGTGGGCTTTTGGAATTATGTCCAGGAGAATTTGTTTTTTGGGGAGGAAATTCCGCCTGAACTCGTCCCTCAGTATGAAATGGAGAAACTTGTGGATAATCTCTCCAATATGTCCCCAGGTTATTCGTTCATCGACGATCTCCGCAACCCATTTCAAAAATACCGCACAGCCTATGGCAATTGGCTCTTTTCTCGACCTGCTCGAGCGGAAAAGTATGGGTTTGTTCATGATGGCAAGATCGCCCTCATTTCCGATGCGTGTATGGGCTGGTTAGAGCACGCGGAGCACGCCCGTAATATCGCATTGCCTCAAGCGTCGACCTCCGCTGGACCTACTGAGAGGGCGACAGAGTTTGCTAGAGCCCAATACCGTAACGTGACGGGCTCTCTTCGCAATCTCCGGATACTCTTTCACAACCTGTGTAGAGTTTCGACTCAAGACAAGACGAGCCATACCAAGATGAAGGACCTCAATATTCCCCATCCGCCTACGAGGGAATGGGCTCATGTGCTCATCTTCCTCCTCGTCGTCATCCGCCCTTTTGAGGACTTTATCGTTGGCCGACTGCTTGATGATGAAGCTGTCCAGCGATATCGCTACCAGCTCTGGCCGATGATTCGAAAGCCAATGACTGCCGACAAATATCGCGAGCTCATGGGCAAGGTCACCAAGAAGTACATTGGCATAGGCCTCACGCCCAAGATATGGCGAAGTCTTGTCACATATTTCTGCAAATATCTCACCGAACCGCAAGCTTTTGAGCTTCACAAGCAGTACTTTGTCGATTCCGCCATGATGCACTCTTCTGCCATGGCTGATGCAGTTTATGGGCGCCACACTGGCGAAGAAACTCGTGCCAATTCTCGTGTTCAAAAAGGGTGTATACAGGTCTCTATGGATTGGCAGAAGCACGTCAATATAGGCCAAGACCGCCCGCTCAAGATCGCTGGTATTACTGACGATCCCTTAGAGCTTGCGACCGCCGACCTTCAGCGTAAGTTTTTTTTTTTTTTCCGTCTCTGATTATTGTATCATTGACTTACACATATCGCCATCCAGCGTCTTTGGCGGAGCTTATTCCAGCTCTTGTCAACAAGATATCTCGTCAGGTTACCATCAACATCGGAACTGCTCTTGAAGACAAGGTTCGGGAGACTGTCCTGAATTCAATGGCTCAGGTCGTGGCCAATGCTTTGCCGTCAACGTCTCAATCGTCGCGCCCCGACGCTGTTTCTGACATTCAAGTACCTCCTTCTCGCCTCTCTGATCTCCGCCGATTCTTGTGTCGGAGTGACGCTTCTTTCAGTTGCCCAGAGCAAGCTATTCTCCTGGAGCTCATGATCCGTGGAGAGCAGAGCGTGTTGGGCATCCTTGGCACTGGCACTGGCAAGACCACCGCCGTCATGCTCTATGCCAAGATGTACAGCAGAGGCAAAACTACCCTCGTCGTGCTTCCGCTATCAGGTCTTCATGCGGACTTGGATCGACGAGCTCGCTCCTTTGGCATCAGCATTAGTCGCTGGCGTCGAGATGGCAAGTACAATTCGGAGGCCGCCATTATATATGTATCTATCGAAGACGTTGCTAATGACGAGTTCAAACCGTAAGTTTTATTTCATTTCAATAGAAGCAGCCCTTTTTTCAACTTGATTATAGATGGTTTCGTGATATGGAACATGGAGGTCGCCTGGCGATTATCGTCTTTGATGAGATTCACAAAGTTATTACCGATCAAGACTATCGAGAACCTTTCAAGAAATTCTGGGTTCTCAATCTCGTTAATACCATCATCGTCGGCCTCACAGGCACCCTCCCTCCTCAGCTCTTGCCTCGATTTACCGAGCTCACAAAGACTCATTGGCGTATCATCCGCACGCCGTCCGTCCGCCGCGAGCTTTGCTACGAAATTAAAAGAGTTGGTCGCAGTGAAATGTTTGATGCTATTGCCCAGCACGCATCACGTCTGGTTGCTGGGTATTCATCTACTCAGCGATGCATAATTTTTTGCCGCACTCAATCAATTGCTTGCCAAATCGCAACAACCCTCCATCTTGATGCGTATACGGCGGATGTCGACCCAGACATCAGGGCCAAAATTATGGAAGCATGGATCAGCGGTCGCAACAAGGTCATGGTGTCGACTAGCATTTTTGGGTTGTGGATTGGATATCAAAGGGATTCGCAACGTTATCCATGTTGACGTTGCGTATAACATGCTCGACCAACATCAGCAAGAGTCTCGCGGAGGGAGAGATGGTTTACCGTGTACGGTCACCACCTATGTTCCTCAGGACAGAAAGTCTGTACCCTTTGTCGATCCTGCTAAGAATTTTGGGACGACTGAGCTCTACAACTGGACATTGGAGCAAGGCCAGTGCCATAGGCTGATCCCCAGTCTGTATCTTGACGGCATTGCGACGTCATGTACTCTTCTTCCAGGATGCATTCCTTGTGTTCCATGTGCGGCGAAGATGAAGGCACCGACCTCCAAGGTGCAGCCTGCTTATATTGAAGATTATTATACATCTTCATCGCCTACGATTAATGCGCAAGTTGAATTTATAAAACATCATGCATCTTCTGACTTTTATTTCATATAGTACTTTTCCATCTACCCCGACCGCGATGGCTGGTGATCTGTAAGTCGTCACCGCATCCCCGCTAACACATTTATATATTACTTTCTATAGTTCTTTTACAGGTTCTTCATTTATTTCTTCTTCGTATCCTGAATCTACTCCTGCCATGTAAGTCTCGACCATAGCCATTTGATTTTCTGGTAGCTGATGCCATCGCCTGTTATCAGCGCTGCCCGTCCGTCTGGTCTAGAAAAACGCAAGAACGATGATGATACAGAGTTCAGTCGGGGCAAGCGATCTCGTGTTGACACATCAAGCCCGTCCCTTCCTGACGATCTCGAAACCCGAGTCGTTTCTCGCAAATTGCCCAACGGCACTACTACACAGTTTATGCATATGGTTTCTCGCTCCTCCTCTGGAGCTTCTTTTACAAAAACACATCCATCCCATCGTCCTAGCCTGGCCTCTGATCATACACGCACGCCCAATCCGCCTGTCACTTCTCATCGTCCTCCGATATCCTCGTCATCTGATCGTCCTCCGATCTTCCATCCCTCTGTGCCAGTTGCTCCGCCTGGTCCCTCCACCCACCAGCTGGTATACTTGCAAGGATCGACAAAGCCACTGCCATGATCACGGTTGACCCTTGGGATACAGAGATTGTTGAGCCCATCCACGAGGCGTTTAAAGCTCTCGAGGGCCATTGCATCCTTTGTCTCCTTAACAGCAAAACCACTTTGGACGACTCACAAAACGACAGCTGTCCTGACAGAGTAGGCGTCGCCATGCATGATGGTGCATATACTAACTCCGGCGGTATATGCAAACAACATGCCGACCGGTTGGTGTTGGTCATGTGTCTGCCCCAAGGTTAGTCGCCCCCCGCTCATATCAAGATTATGTATTTCTTATCATCTTTGCTAGGCCGACTTTAGACATAAAGTTTTCCGAGGCAGCAGATGCGTCGATGAAGGTCATTTGTTAGTCCTTGGCTACGTCTATGCCACAACGACCAACACGCTTTCGACGGGTACCCATATCCTCCAGAGAACGTGGAAGAAATTCGAGAACTTGCAAAGAAAGGTAAATATGACCTTGTAGCAAACTGGATGATATGCCGTGTATCGGACAGCAAGTACAGGGCAAAATGTACCTCAACATTCACCGCCTTTTCTCTGGATTATGAAGGAGATCGTCGTACTGAAGTCCTTGGCGATATGCCTATGTTGTAATTTACATGTCTTTATTTTATTCATGAAGAGCGTCGCCCGTATATTCCGTTTTGGGAAGATGTCGCCTGTAAATTCCGTTTTGGGAAGATGTCGCCGGTATATTCCGTTTTGGGAAATGTCGCCGGTATATTCCGTTTTGGGAAAATGTCGCCTGTATATTCCATTTGGGAAAATGTCGCCGGTATATTCCGTTTTGGGACAATGTCGCCTGTATATTCCATTTTGGGAAAATGTCGCCGGTATATTCCGTTTTGGGAAAATGTCGCCTGTATATTCCATTTTGGGAAAATGTCGCCGGTATATTCCGTTTTGGGAAAATGTCGCCCGACTACACTATTTTGGGACAATGTCGCGTCCGTTTTTGGAAAGGCATCGCTTGTCCATCCAATTATAGATTCTTTCTCTTCTTTCTCTCCAACCTCCACCTTTCATACCCCACACACGCTCATGGCCCCCAAATCGTCCAGAGGTCAAAGGTGTGAGATATATTCTCGTGATATTATTAATACTGATTTAAATTTTTAAAGAGGTGGACGAGGGAGTAGAGAGGGAGAGGCGGTAAGGGCAAGTCGACTAGAGGGTGAGTTCACTTTCTAGTTTTTCCTTCCGACGTTGACGTTCAATATACAGAAAGAAAAAAGGTGCCTCTTGGCTCCTCATTATCTCATTTTCGCATTGAATCTTTGGAGACAGAAGTATGGGATCCCAAACAAACGTGAGTATATGCGGCTTTATCTTTCAAATCTTAATTCTGTATTCATTTGGTACATAGTGTCTTTGCGTTTACGCTTCTCGAGAAGAAACCAGACAGAGGTCCTATACCCCAGCCTATACCCTCGACGAGTGAAGCAGGACCGTCTCACAGGAATATAATCAACGTCGACTCTGATGATGAGCGTCCGTATCTTTCTCGATTATATGGCTATTCAAGTGACGCAGAGGCATCAGAGAAATCTTCTCTACGTGAAGATGTAGGTCCCTTTCTTTTAAATTTCCATTTATTCAACGCGTTGCAGGAATTTGAAACCTTTGTCGGAACCCGACAGGTCAGTCATTCTCTCTCGAATAATTTCTCTTTCTCAATCGTCGCAGCCGTTGTATGAGCAACTTGTGGCGAGTCTGTTCCCATTATGACATTATTTTTTATTGAATATATGCGCTATAGAACCAACCTCGACAGCCAGAGGATCTTGTACGAGGAAATCGGCTAGCGGCGATTGAGGTGAGTGACGATTTATTGTTTGAATTATTCCTGCCGTTCACTATATTATACAGCGCGTCAAATGGAACGAACTCGTCACACGCGCCAACGCGCATGATACTCTCCCCGTCGCAACTTGGTCCAGAGGATTCACCACACCTGTTCCCAACAAGACCCGACCCCATGTACTCACTATGCGGACGCCATCAGAAATACGACTTTTCTACCGTTTTGAAGCTTCTCAATTGAAGGTGTACAGCGACTGGACGAAGATGTCCTTCATCCGATTGCGTTCGCCGCCCAAATTCAAGACTTGCTCTCAAACCAAACCACGGTCATCGTCGCATGTTCCAAATACGCCAAAGATTTTCTTTGATATGGAGTATATTCAGGGCCAGTTCGCCATTCATCCTGACCAATTGGTCAACGTTTCAAGTATGTATACCTCTTTATATTTATGTGATCAATGACTTGACTTTTTTTCTATCAGAATGTGATTCGCATTCGACTGTGCAAATGAGTTTTAGGGAATTTTTTTGCAAGTCTCAATTGGAATGTTTTTCTATCCAAGACCAATTTATTCGCCGTTCCGATCCGCCTCTATTTCTTGAGCGAGTATATTTTTCACTATTATTTCCGTCGCTCATATCATCAGACAGACATCTCGATCATGGCTATCTTTATGGCTGGGGTTCTTTTATAGTTGGACAAGGCAACCAGCCTGATTGGCCCTATGCCGCTGAACGTTTACATTCTTCACTTCAATGCTATCCAGCCACCTTCTTCCGACCCTATCATTGGAGAGAGATGGTTCCTGGATGCTCAGTGGCCATTCAAACACGCAGTGGTATTCTCATCCTGCGCGTCTTCCGACCTCCTGATTCGACCAACATATCTGAACGCCTCACCCTTCTCGAGGCATTCACAGCCATGGAAGATACCAAAGATACCTGTCTCGTAATTGAATTGCTTCCTGGAGAGATGATGTGAGTACTATTCTGTCTATTCAAACATTCCACGCCGATTTTTTTCATGTTAGCATTTTGCCGCCTGGCGTACTCTTTGATATCTACAGCCCCGTTCCGACTATTGCCACCACCACCTATTTCCTCAACTACCACACCTTTCATTTGACAGAGATGGCGAGAACGCGGATGAAATTCAAGTCTGATCGGAACATGGATCGTCAGCAGGTATCCCAAGTTCTTCAAGCTACAATGATTAGGATGTTGGCCGCTCTTCCTCGCCTCAACATAGCCCGTGGGTTTATTTATTACACCCCAAACTCCTTGCTAAATTATATCATCCTCAGCTTTGCCTATCAAAACGCTCCTCGCTCTTTCCAAACTCGTCCTCTCTCCTGCTCACTATATCTCATCCAAGCTGATGAGTGACATGATTGACACCCAAGAAGAAATTAATTCTATGATAGAGTCCAATTCGTTGGACGCCTCAGGTTTTTTTTTTTTTTTTTTTTTTTTAAGTCAAATCTCACCCCGACATCGTCTATAGAGCAAGCCACATTCCATTTCCACGCACACGAGATAGCCGCGTTCAAGATTGCGAAGCGCGTCATTGACTCTGCCGACGCCATTGGTGTTGCAGTACCGATTGTCACTCAAGAGGATGACAAACTCGTTCTCGATCTCGACTCACGCCTGCACGATTATCTGTTTTTCGATGGAAGGGGTGAAGGTACGACGGTCTCTTGGTCTCTTCCAGGAAGGCCTCTCAACGACTGTATGTGGACAAAGTTGGTGTACGGGCTTGTAATGTAGATTACGCAATGAAATTTACATTTTCCCTCGTAATTAGGAAAGAGAGCGAGAGATTACAGGCTAAAAGACGACATTCTACAACCACTCATCGTCTATGACGAATCTCCTTCTTGAGGCTCGCAATTTCCTTTTCCTTTTCCTTAACATCCTCCTTCAACTCTTCCAACTCGGCTTTGTAGTCCTTTTCCATGGCATCCTTTTCCTTCTTTAACCTTTCGTTCATCTTGTCCACCTTTTCTCTCTCTCTCCTCAACGCCTTGATTTCCTTTCGTAATTCCAACTCGACTTGCTTTCTCCTACTCTGTTCTCTATTCGCTTTTTCGTCTGCCTTTTCCTTCTCCATTCTGGCGGACACAACTTGGGCCTGGAATTGTTGGTAATTCCATTTCCTCGAGTGAACGTTGAGCCGCTTCCTCTTGCTTGACGTTCTCCTCCAACAACCGTGCCATCGCTACACGCTCCCGTTCATCTTGTTCAGCTCGACTGCCGGTCATCAGTTACGTTCGTATATGCAGGTAGTTGATATACTTACGCGCGCTTTCGTGCGTTATGCATGATGCTGTAACGAGTATCAATGTCAGAGTAAGGAATATGTAGGTCAAATATAATCGCTTACCGACTTCTGGTCGTAGTGAGAATCAAAGTAGATGGCTATTTTTAATTTGGGCGACTTTATTCGGTTTGGGAAATATGTCGTTCGGATTATGTAATTCAAATCACATTTCCTCTTGTCGCGTCTCTCACTCTCTCTCTTCATCACCACAGGCACTGCTCAACCCTCAGGGTTGCAGATCCTTTTCCTTCGATAATCCATGGTATACCCTAAAGGATCAATACCCAATGAAACGGGAGAGTTCACACTCGGCCCCCCGTTGTTCCTTTCGTGTGATCCTTCAGTAGAAAACCCGTCCGTACAACTCCCTTTGATTGTACCGAACCTTCCGCAAATGGATCCTAATGAGGCAAAGGTTCAGTTTATGTCGCATATCGGAGAACAAAAGGTATGTAGAATACAATGAAACGCTGTTTACAATTCTTTCTGACACTCAATTTAGCCCAATATTGACCAACCCACCATCGTCCTACATGACATCGGGCCACGCGATGCTGTCGCGTTCTGGTCGACTACCGCAACCAGGAAACAATTTCCAGATACTGTACCTATCAGACGCGTTGGTGAGGCCGCCATGATGTACGACATCAACGAGAAACAGTTGCTACAACCCCAGTGGTTTTGTGCACACCGTCATTATTGGGCGGCCATACCACAGAAACTAAACTACAGCCATCCCTTCCTTGTCCCTTTCAATTTCAGCATCCGTACCCTTCCCATCATCAGGACCAAGTCTGGCGAATACAAACTCCAGGACGATATTGTTCGAATCTGGCGTCACCACGAAAGGGTTTACCCCGCGCTTGCGTACTATTTGGACGACCAGTCGTATTTACGCTCCCTGGCCGTCAAGCCCATGGCAATGCCTAGTTACCATCGGTATAACCAGCCAAACAGAAACGAGCGACTGGTTAGATGGCGTTGCATGACCGCCCTCATGCGATTCAAAGAACACTGGGGTCTTTTGGCGTACAGCGCATGGAGGTTTACCAACTGGCGCTCCAGACTCGCCTCCGTCGATCCTGCCGAGTTGGGCGTTACGCGTCAGTGGTTGGTCGAACTGGAGGGTTCTGGCTTGCTGGACAACGCGACTCCGCGAGTCGGTACTTTTGTCAACGTGTTGGATTTTCAAAATCCTACCGTCCTTGCACGCGCGGAGCGAAACAAGGTCCCCCTCTGGTTCTACTTCGGTAGGATTCATTTTCTGGGCAAAAACAAGGCCGATTTATATAAAATGTACAAACCTATCAAGCTTATGAATCCCAATCCTGACATGGACCTCCTTATCAGCTGCCTTGCCGACTTTTTGCAAAGTCTTGATGCCTCCTTCGAGCCTCATGGCATCAAATTCATCTCGAACCATCAGGTCCCATCCACTGCCCCGTCAGCTACAGCAGCACTGCCTTCTCCGTCTTCTGATGGAGACTACTCGCCCTTGCCCTCTCAGAACTTTGACCCTGTTTTGTCTGTCAAGGGCCATGCTTCTCCTCCGCAAATTGCTGAACTGGATTCACCCATGTCCCCGGCAAACGTCTCAGAAGAATTGGCATCTTTTCCGGCACCCCATCCTCGTTCCGGTCAAACTCGAGGCCAATCATGGGCCGACTTTTTCAGCGAACGCAGGCTTGCGAATCAGGCGTTGGCAAACGACACATTGGGAACTGGGGAATCGACAGGTGCTAAAGCAGTCCGCCTCGCACGCGAGCAGCAAGTCGATTTGCTATGTGACCTTCCTCCCACGCTGGATGATGTAGAAATTTTCGTCTGGGATCTGTGCGATGAGCCCAAGGGTTATTACAATCGCCTGCCGGTCACTTTACATCCTGCCCTCGTAGACATCTGGCAGAGGTTCTCTCCCTCTCAAAGATTTTACGACTCTTTTTCGAATGAAATCGACCTTTGCCCTATGCTAGGGGACTCGCCTGCTGAATATCAGCTGCCTCGGCCGACGTCTTTGGGGTCTGAACGGCCTCCAGAATACCCTAGCAACGCGGCTGATTCGACGCACGACGTACCCCAACCCACTTTGGAGCAGCTCGACAGCTACGTCGCGTCTACTGAGGGCTCCATCCCCTTCATCTACCCACTTTCGAAGATTTGAGTCAAGTGCCGGTTATGACGGATGACTTGGTCATCCTTCGTTCTCCGACAATGCCTTGTATACCGGATGGCCATCAATGGGTCAGATGGCGTTTTGGTCTCTCAATCCCCAACACGCCCCCGCCCGTAGATCCCATGAGCTGGACGCTTGTATTAGGTGCTCCTCGTGAAGCAGCGGCGTCCCCGCCTAATGGACACTTGAGTCGCGCAGCGTCCTTGATGCTGCGTAAGAACAAGGCTGGCCTTTCGCCATACCTCGACATTCTACCCACCAACCCCAACTACATGCACCCCGATCTGGTTCGCATGGCGGTTGAAAAGTTGTCGCTGTGGAGGGGTACGAGCGAGACTGTGATGTATCGACTCTTTCCGGAAGCAGAGAGCTCAGAGAGCCATTACCCTTGGATCTTTGCAGTTCAAGATGCCTCTTCGATAATGCTCGCCATTCGGGAAGGTTGGGGTACCACGCGGGACAATCTCACTCGCAAGTTTTTCGAACATGGGCTCCCTTTTCACTCCCTGGTTCTTTATGGCACCGGCAAACTCCAGGTTATAAAGTCTTTTCCCAACCTCAAAAAACCCCTCCCTCGCCCTCCGCAAAATCTCGATTATTTTTCTTCGTATATCGTTTACGAGAAGGAGCGAGAGGCGTTCTTCTCTAGCCCCAGAGGTAGGGCGATGATTTGTTACGGAGGCGTCATCCGCCGCCTTTACAGAGCCGATCCAGACGAAGATGAGACGCGTATCCGTCATATCATATCCGGCCCTACAGAGGTGGGATTCTTGTTGGGTACTGCGTACGCATGCCGTGTTGGAGGCAAGACGATAACGCTGTGCGAAGAGACCTTGACTCCCATGGAGCTTCAATTTGTATGCGGGCAATACGAAGGCGGCAATGGTATTTATTTGATTTGGTTCGATCATGTATAGAAACTCAATAGCTTTAATTTTTGTAGACGATGCCATGTTGAGGAAAGACTCGTGGCATATGCCCAACGAACGCGCTATCAAAGGTCGTCTACATTCCAGTGGTGGGATATGGCATTCCGAGGACGAGTACAAGTATAAGCAACGCATAGCCGCCATTTTGGAAGGCAGCGCCCGACCCAAGTCTATGACGGACTGGCTCAAAGACAGATTCAACAAGCGGGCTTCTGATATTGAGGCGTTTTATGAAACCCTCACTGCTGAATACCTGGACGTTTTGATGTCCACCAGTCGCTTCAAGCCCAAGTCGGTTGATCCTCGAGATGTAGACAAGTATATACCACTCATTCGTCGGCAGTAGATGCCCCATTTTTTTTTTTAGATGTATATGCCCCTACTTGCCTCTATTGCCATTTACATTTTCGCTTTAGCCAATATTATCGTTTTTTTTTTTTGCTGATTCGTAATGGTGCCGCATGGCGTGAAGGTATTTACAATCAGGCCATTATTAGCCTTCTCTTCAACCAGCCACAACTTGGATGGCCGAAGCATCAGAGGAAAGAAAGCCCGCCAACTGGGTCAAGTTGCAAGAGGACGCAAATAAAAAAGCGCACCGCGAATACCTGGGCAATTGGATGAAGGTAGCCAATGAATTTCAAGGTATATTTCTGGTTGTATTTATTGAAAGCTGTCTAATTACATTGAATCTACAGCACCGCGTATCCCTGCAGACAATGAAATTGTTCAAGGTGACGCTTATCCGTCGTGCACCGATTGCGTAGAATACCAGTGCACATGCTACTGGCTATTTTCTGTCATCAACTCGCGTATGAGAGGATTGGATCGGGGCCGGTGCGAGACGTGCGTGTCTATGGGGAGGCAATGTGTTTTGGCGTGGCGGGAACGAGATGTGATTGCGGAGGCCGAAGACGCTCTTGAGAAGCTCGTGAAGCACGCCCAGTCGGACCTACGCAAGACGAACAGACGTCATCAGGAGACCAGGGCGATAAGAGAGACTATCAGGGACTTGACGCGTAGATTACCCGATTTGTAACTCGTGGGAATGAGTCGACGCGTTATTTCTGAACGCCAACCTTCCCTTGCTTTTCTTTACCAATACCACAGACCACTCGGCTCTCAGAGCTGTGGATCTTTTTGTTCCCATGGCTGAATTCGTGTTTCGTGTAGAAGGTCCAGCATACAACGCGTCCAATCCATCTAATGCAGCGGACTCTGACGCGTACGTATACCCAAACCCATTCCCATTACTTTTTTTTTTTTTTAGCTGATATGTATCTACAGTGCTCAAGACAAGAAAGAAAGGAAGCGGTTGCGGGATAGGCTTGCAAAACGAAAGAAAAGGTATGTCATCAAAGACATGTCGACTTTATTTGTTTATTAACGGCTCTTGTAGAGAATTTGAAAAGCAAGAACGGGAGCTCAAGAAGCTTAGGGTGGATGACAACGGCGCGGGGCCTTCCAGACCTCAAAAACGGTCGCCATCCGCTGGCGACTCCCTGGCTCCTCCTCCTCCTCCTCCTGCCACCGCCAACAATCCGAATCGCCTCGATCCGTCTTTAAATCTTGCTCCGGGTCCTGAACTCGGTTCATTTCTTGATCCAGTTCCTGATAGAGCGCTTGTCTCAACGTCTGTCAATCAGAAGTCTCGTATGATCAACGCTGCTCCTGAGCAGTCTCCACGCCCACCCCTTGATCGAACTCCTCTCGTGTCCTACGCCTCTGCTCCTCCTCTTTCTCCTGTGCCTTCTTCTCCTGCGCGGTTTTCTCCCTCCCCGTTTCATTCTCTCTCTACAACTCCGCCAACCCTACCCCCCCCCACACCTCCGATACGCTTTTCCCCAGAGCCTCCTTCTCCGACATCGCATGAACCAGCTCCTCCTGCCACGCCTCCGCCTATGCCTTCTGGCGTCTATATACATAGACCTGCTGGGAACTATATCGAACTGCTGCCTGGAGATGATTCGTACACACATCCTCAGGCAAAATACGCGGTATGGGCGGACAAATATCTTACTCGACTGCCCTATATCCCAACGACGCTCGAAGGCCCAAGCACCAACGCGCTGACGCAGGTAAACGTCATCTACTTTTATATTTATTATTCTGAACCATCAGGTGTAGATGGGGCCTTATGTCGAAAGCATTGTCACAAAAGTTCGAGATGCCGAAACGACTGACAAGGTCGATTTTTACGACCGACATGCATTTTCGAGCCACTATGAGCTCGCTCTAGTCGTGCGCCGGTCGTTATCGCGTGGTCGTTATGTAGTAGTACGAAATGCTGATGATGGAATTCAGATCGAGCTTAAACTCGAACCCATGTCGGATCTCTTGCATTTAGAACGTGAGAATGTATTTCAAGTTCATGGTAAATTTTTTGTTCCATACGGTAAAGACCAAAATGCTTACTGTCGGCAGACGCTGTCCTTCGGGAGGCCAATTTTACCGTGCCGACAGAGACCATCACGTTTGGTCAGTTTATCGACAACTTGAAAGACCCCAAGAAGATTCAGGCGATACTGCAATGCAACGCCCTACCCAGTCTTCAGCCTTCTTTCCCAAAGTGAATTTTTTTTTTTTTGTTTCTGATATGTCGTTTAACAATTCACAGACATATTGACGACGGATATCGTGCATTTGAACTGTTGGGCGAGTTGGATCTCGCCCCGAGTATGGTATCGGGCGACTTGGCCGTTTCCCGCGCGTGGGTGCTGAACCATCAACCCACCTTTCACACCTATGTTCACAACGACGCAGGAGGATTAGGAACATGGTCTTTGGTGGCTAGCGGCGATAAAGGGTGGACGGTCATCCTCATCCCTGATATTGAAAAGGTGACGAGTCGTAAACAGTTGTACAAGAAACTTGGCGGTTTCTGCTATTCTGAATTCAAAGACGGTTCATGGTGGTTCCCTGGTCTTGAAAATGTCGAGCGTTACACGATTTTTTGCACGCCCTGGCGATTTGATGCACGTTTATTTTTTTTTTTCAATGGATCTTTTCTTATCAATGTATCATTATATAGTCTCCAACCTCCTGGTGCCGTACACGAAGTTTACACGCCCACAAAGTCAGTGACCATCGGCGGTCACTTCTTCAACTTTGATACCCTGCATTTGACAGAGGTATCTCGTCGATTTGACTGCCAGACCAAATTTCATACCACCAATCAGCATCACGACTCCACCCGCATCCTTATT
>JADNYJ010000621.1:0-18051 GCA_015501075.1 Gymnopilus junonius | reverse complement strand
CTCTGTGTAAAGGGCTTCTCGTGCAGATCAATAAAGAGCCGAAAAATTCATATTCATTCGTCCAACTGCTCTTCCGTAGCAAGTGGGATAAAATACGCAGTCTCCGTATTACTCTTAACGGACGGGGCTACTCAGACATATTCCTCGATGCATTGCGTCGCCCAGCGTATTCCTTGGAAATTTTTGATTTTACCGCACCTGACGATCTGCCTCCTCTTGAAGGGGAATTATTCTCTGGTCGAGCACCTCGCCTTCTAGAATTTTCGTACCCTGACCTCATCTTAACTTGGGAACAGCCATGGTTGCACCGGCTACACAAAGTCGAGTTACCGTCAGGTATCGATGCATCTCGTGTTATCGAAATACTCGGAAATATGCCACTCCTCGAAGATTTGGTCCTTCACGATATCGAATACTCTGAACATTCCCCAAGAGGCTCGATTTCTATGCCTCGCCTAGCCCAAATTCATATCACGGCAATTTTTGACGCAACTGTCGCCATCTTGGAAGCCATCATAACAAGTCAAGCGTGCGGACTTGACTTGACCATCAGGGTCCGTGCAAGCGATACACTTACGGAAGAACGCTTACTTGCCGCTCGTTGCGTGCTTTCTCGTTACTCCACTTCGTATTTCCCCGGAAGGCCGCTGCATTACCTGGACCTCAGTCTTTACGATGGGGGTATACTTATCAGGGACGCGCCATTGGAGGAACCAGGCGATCATTTTGCTATCGTTGTATTGGGTTTGAGAGACAATCCTGCCCTGAATCCAATCCAATCGCTTGTTATTGGCCTATTTGCGATCTCCGTCCTGCGTCAGGTCGCCAAATTTTTCCTTTCTTGTGAATTCCGAATCGACGGCCCTTGGGAGGATATAAAACAAGATGTCGCTGACTTAACCAAAGAGTTGATTTCCGTCGTGAAGTTGAAAGTCTTTGGCGCCGCGGCTCTGGGCTTGTTCATTACAGGCGAAGACGCTACGCCGACACAATGGTCGTTTATTCGGGAGTTAGAACTGGAAGGGATTTGGTTCCCTGATTGGGAGGGACGGCTCGCGTATTTCTTGGAGGAAAGGAGAGGAAAGAATGCAATGGTTGAACAGTTGGTTATTCACTTTCGCCCTCCTATCGAAAAAGAAGAAATTCGTGCACTCCGCTTTTTGGAACGCGTAGCTGGAACAGTAGTGACGTTCTGGATAGACGATAAACGCGTCGAGTATATTTGTGGAAGCGGACGCATACAAACCATATTTCGTAAGCCAAGTTCTAGAAGATAAATTGGAAGTTTTGCGGAGGGATGGGTGTGGTCTGGAGAAACTTGGAGGGAAATAAAACCCATCTGGTAGTGCTATCTTGCAATGATTGTCATTTATAATACAAAGAATTATGAATGTTAGCAATCGATAGGAAGATGTTGCCTCCATTTACGAAGAGATTTGAGCAGTTCCTGACCGAAGACAAAGGACAATTGCTCATCGACAACTTAGCTGACTGGATTCAGTATTTTCATCAAAATCGTAAAAGGGTGCCTCGGAGTAGGTTCAGTTGTGAACATCTGGATTTAAAGCGACGGCATAGTTAATGGTAGTGTACATGGCTCTGCGAATTGAAAAGTATCATTAAATCTAAATATTCATCAAAGGGTCCTTTTTCTTGGGTGGTTCCTCTTCTGCGTCAGCGGGATCATTTCCTACTTCCCGGATTTTATTCTTTCGGACCGCTATCAGAAGTTCGATGATCGTATAGGCAGAGATGGCGATAAAACAGTAACGGAAGTTTTCGAGACGAACGAACTGGAAGCTTGGGACTGGCGCCTGAAGTAGTACGGAAGATTCAAAGGAATATCCCGCCTTGTTACACGATCCAACGATACCTTAAATCACGCATTCAGATGGCTCTGAAGTCATAATAGGGGAAATAAAGGCTCACTTTCAAGATAGGACTGGGCATTCGACACTGGAAGTCGGTATGTATAAGTTCCAACCGCGCAATTCATACAGCCTTCAAAAGAGCGAATGTTGCTTTCAGTACACAGACAATCAACTGTCGTGCACGACTGGGAGACATTGAATATACCGAATAATTGTAATTAAAACAAGTGCATTTACCTCGACCATCGTCGTTACCGGAGAACATTTGGATGCACAATGATCGGAGACCGTGACGATAGTATAATTGACCATGGTGGTGAGTTCGTAGGCTGCTCTTCGAGATGGCAATGCAAAGACAAGAACTATTTTGTGTCGTAATCGTTTGTGTTAGAAAGAAATTTTGACTACCTTGCGTAAATAAAGTCAGAGTCGTGATAGCAATGGCTAGAACCAGCATTGTCGATCCACGTGAAAGAATCGTAGATGGGCAAAGGTTTCGCCAACAGATTTAACTGAAGCTCTGTTATTCCACCTAGGATATCGGGATCGCTCGCAGGCAGTCTTGAAAGACGAAGGAAGGAACTCGATAGCAGCCAAGAACGGCTTCATATCGTACGAATGGTACATTATAAAGCCAAGGATCAAATATTTGTCGTGGCAGCGTCGCGCGGTGCCTAGGTTCTGGTTGAGCCGTCCAAATCCCCGGCCGGATGAGCCGTTGCGTCAGGAGCCAATAATATTCAGTTTATTTACACATAGGAAGCCAAGATCGCCGGCATCCGAGTTCAATCCGAAATTCGCGTTGGCATTCCGTTCACCGATTCGATTTCGACACGGAAGAAGCACAAGTGCGTAGACCACACCATTTGAAATATACCTTATGACCTCACACCTGAAGCACCGCGTACACCAACTGTGTTTGATTTTTTTGATTTTGAGACTATTTTTGTCACCGCGCAGATAAATTTAAGGTTTTTTAGTTCGTGTTTTCATGTCCTAAGATGTCCAGTTACTGTGACGAGAGCATTACTTTTTGTGTATACTTTTAGACCAACAAACGTAGGCGTGTCGTCTTCGTCGTCACCTGTAATTGCCATCGTTTTGGAAGATTCCGACGATGGAAGTTCTTCAGTCTTGATTTCCAAGTTTACCTCGGGAGTCCTATGTGGATATACCTCCTTATCTTTAGTAGGTGCAATCAAGTCTTGTTCAATTACTCTCGTCAAAGAGGTCGAAATAAATTTGCGCTTTTGTCTGCAAGTCAAATTAGTATTGACCCCTTGTATGAAAGATCATTTTACCCAATGTTATAGTCTGAAAGAGTAAAATTGATTAGGACTGCAGAAGATATTGTCAGAAAAACACCTCACTGGCTGCGATTGACCTTGATTGAGTCCTCTGAGTTAGAACCTGAGACAATTTTCTATAGTCCCATTCTTTACTATCGTCGATGAAATATCCCTAACGGGGAAAGATGAAGATCAGCTAACTTGTTAGAGTAGCCGACATCTCAAATACATCTCACCATCTCTCTGGATTGAAAACGATCAATTCGGGGCTGTTAAAAAGCTTCAGACCAATTTCTTGTCATAATTAATGAAATCACGCACATAAACGACGTATTCTCCGGCGTCAAGTTCTAGATGGCAAGTAACACTTCGCAGGCAAAGTGCAGTCGTATATGATTCTCCCTGAGGCTCTGTTTCCCCTCTTTTGTACAGGACAAAATCGAGGCTAAGAACCATACGACCATCAATGTCTGAAAAGTACCTGTTATCGAGCTGTGACAGGACAATTGTCGTCATGGAAGGCTTAGAAAGTGTGAAATTGACTGCACAGTCAACCCTTAGTATTATAGAGAGTAGACAAGAACTTGAACCTTACAGATAACCTCTCCACGAGTCCAAGGATAGTCCATTGGTCTGGTGGGCATTTGTAACCAATAAGAAGACATTATCCAACTTGAATCGGGTATTGTTACATGTTGGATAAGCCACCACGTATCCAGGAAGTCGGAATCTTTGAGAAGCGCCATCAGTCCAAGCGGACAACCGCGAATACTTGTGAGTACTACTCACATTCCATTACGAATTCGCCATCGTCACCAAGTACGTGATCCAATTCTTTCAGCACGTCATACCACTGCGGGGTCCACTCCTTTGAACCATCGGACCACGGGCCAGTCCACTCGAAGGAACCCCATGGGTTGCGTATAACAACGAATCGCTTGCCTTTACATTCCTTCGCTCTGAGGACGCTGTACGCATGCTTATCGACAAGGCCGCGTACAAAGACCGTTGAGGAATCTCCTCTTCGAGCAGTATCATGACGAGGGAGCGACACACCGAATAAATTCATTTTATCATTGGCATGTGAGAGCTCCTCGTTCCAAAATCGCTCTGAATCAAGGATGTCCTACGAAAAGTATCGGGAAAGGGAGGGAGATAAATATTGCGAATTAATTGACTTACAGAGCTGGAAGTTATTTGCGAAACGCCTCTGAAAAATGTAAGCATTGATAGGGTTAAATGGAAAGGAGTATGTTTACCCAGAGAGATCCTCTAATCCTTCGAACATTAATCCTCCGCCAAGTGACATGTAATCACCATGCAATTTTGCATACGCCTTTTCGATCAAAGGGACCCAGGTCTCGCCATTCGTTTCCGACCTTGCAAAATGTAATCCCTTCCCATTCCCGGTAGTCAATTTGTTATAAAGGTCTTTATCTTCATGATACAACTCTTGTTCCTCTTTCTTAAGTTCTTCATACTTCGGAGGGGACCAGAACAACTGACTGTCAAGCAAGAATTTGTCAGGTCGAGAATTGCAACGAAATAAATTACGAACTCATCGATGATGACATCTACCCAGCGGTTATCTCTGAAGAAGACAAAGCCATAAACACCTACGACTTCGTCCCTCTGTCGTTGGGCTACATGTCAGATGTAATGAATGATATGATACTCTTGATGCATACCGCAACGCAAACTTTCTCAATCATTCCAGGCGAAGTTGCAAGAGCCGAGAGTGCAGATAAGAACCAACAATCACCCAGTGCTCCTTGCACAACATCGCTAGAGCCCGGTCCGTCTATGAAGAATTGGGGATTTTCAAAAATCTCGGTTACACGCTTGACATTTGGTATCTTTTTACTGGGATCTGGGGATCCATTCCGAAGTAGCATCTTTTGCTGTCGTTTTCGAGATCAAATTCGATATCGCTAAGATTGATCATGAGCCTAACCATTCACCATCATTCTGAGGGAATTTTACTGACCGAAATTTGCGATTGTCTTTTCTACATTCCTTGGAGATACGTCCCACTTTCTCCCTGCATCGATCCAAGGCTTCTTCGAGTTCTACCGTTACTAGTAGGTTTATTTGAGTTGCGAGAGCTGGTTTAGGTGACTCTAAGGAAGCTGTAGCCAAAGCTCGAGTGCCAACTAGAGTTCCGTTATGCTGAGGGATGGTCTCCGGCACCGCCACAGATTCATCAGAACAAGGTTCTCTGATGGTAGCAGATTCGCTGGCTTCGTCGAGAGGGAGAACAGGGCCTGATCGAAGCTCCTCCTGAGGGTCAGTTTCGCCCATTAAACTGTCTATAAGCGGCTCTTCAGTTGGCGCAGGGAGGTTTGAAGCAGGCTTAATCGGAGAGAGTATGACAATAACAAGCAGAGTGGTAAGAGACGCCCCGGGACGTCCAAAGAAAAAGCCCACACATACACACAAGATGACAAATGTCCAGACCGACATATACACCGCCTCAAGCAAAATGATATCAAAAGTTAGGTTGCGATCGAGTGGAGAAAGGAGCAGAAGATAAGCGCGTAATTACAAATTTTCTGCAAGTAACTCGGTTCCCATAGGAAAGAGCTATCTGGGGTTTGGCTTTTTCCGAACATAAAAGGGCGTTTGGGCGCTCCGCTGGGAAGATATGAAAACCACCAGGATCGGTAATGGAGTCGAAATACAGAGTAGCGTTTATTATGGAAGACTAGAAAGAATGTTGTCCATGCAAATATGACTATGAAATACAACAATTGGAGAGGGGATTATCGATACATGTCAGCAGTAGCAATAACTTCAAATGGCAACGAGGTGCAAGAAAAGCAACTAGGACGTCTCTGTATCCGTGTCCAGCTTGGACGAGTCGACCTTGCCTTCCAAATCTGTCTTTAGTCGCCCAACAACAACAGCGGGAACATCCTTGTTGGTGTAAACCCGAAGTCCAATGAAGACCGAGTTCGGGTCATCATGATCAACCAAGACTTTACCTTTCTCCGGAACAGTAGGATCGCTGCCACCATCGTCTGCACCTCTGGGTGCTTGCCGACCTGAAGACTTTGTGGCTCGGTTTGTATTACCACTGTCAGGCGCATTGGGTACATCTAAAGCAGAGTCCGGACGCGCTGGCGTTGACGATTCACTCTTCGTGGGGGCTTCAAGAGTCGAAGGGACCAACAAAGGTGAGGTGGGATTTTCAGAGGCGGTGTCGATCACCGCTTCGGGTTTGGCGGTGACTTTCTTGCTGCTGACGACTACCCGTTGGACGGTGGTGGTTGTCGTGGTGGTTGTAGTGACGGTTCCATCTTCATTGATTTCCTCTACGACTGTCTTTTTTACGGAGTCTTCTGCCTTTTTCTTCTTTTCATACGCTTCCAGATCCTGTTTGATCAACGTGTCCAACGAAGTAGGAAGATACTTGGCATGGTCCCTAAAAATAGTGAGTAGTGAGGTCAAGAGAAGTCCAGGCATGCTTACTCGGCTTTGAAGTCTACAATCGACAATTAGTATTGATCATCGGAAGACTAAACGTATCCTTACTTGAGGCAATAGATTGGCTCTTTGATCGTTCAGTCATAATTCGAGACATTTTTCTCAACATCCATTCATCGACAGATTCGTTGTTCTGCGATGCAAATAAATAATCATGCTTTATCCAGGAACGGGCAAAAACTTACTTCATTCCTGTCCAACGTGCGGTCGAGACGAACATAGACGATGTAGGTACCAGCTTCTAATTCCGTCTCCAAATGTACACTTCTGAGGAAGAACTCTGAATGTGCCGATTCTGCGATTAGTTCTGTCTCGGCCCTCTTTAACCAAGCTGAAGTCCATGGTCCAGGTCGCTCGTCCCGCCACATCACGATAATAGCGCGTGTCCAATTGTGAAAGAACGATCACAGCGCTCGTCGAGTCGGGAACGGTGAAGGTGACTAAGGAAAGAAACAACTCAGGACAGTCAAGCAAGAGGAACATGGAATGTAACAAACAGGATACGTCTCCGTAAGACCACGCAGCTGGCAGAGGTTGCGTAGTAACTTGAAGCCACTGCGAAGACATCACCCAGCTTGCGTCGAACAAGATTGTGCGATCAATCTGCGCAAAGCATTCCAGCCAGTCAGAATCTGACGACAGAAAATGATAAATATCGGCAACATGAAGAAGAGGGAAAAGCAAAAACATACACTCCATGACGAACTTGCCGGTCATCTCCAAACTGATGACCCAGGGCTGGCAGAGCTTCAAGCCACTCATGCGTCCATTCTTTCGAACCATCCGACCATCGGCCAGTCCATTCGGATTTCCCCCACGGGTTGCGGACGACCACGAATCTCTTTCCCTTGCACTCTACAGCGCGCAGGACAGAATAAGCGTGGTTTCCTATGAGACCTTGCACCTTTGCGTCTGAGACGCCGCTTCGAGTGCTATCCAGGCTGTTGAAGGAGCATCCGAAAACGCGGTCTTTGTTGGCCCGTCCAAGTTCTTCGTTCCAGAACCTATCCGGGTCCAAGATATCCTGACGCGAAAGTTAATTAAATGACATGAGCACTACGACCATAAAAAAGGGATCATGGATACCTTGCTCTGCAACACAGTAGAAACGCCCCTGGGAAATTTCACATATAATGTCAGAACGCACTCCAAGAACCAGAAATAGCAGAAATGGTATTTACCCAGTCAAATCCTCGATCGCATCGCACTCCTGCCCCGCACCCAAATGCGAGTAATTTCCATGCAGCTTCGCGTACGCCTTCTCGATCAAGGGGACCCAAGTCTCTCCAGCCGTGCCCGACTTGGCGAAATAAAGCGACTTGCCACCTTTTCTCGCTGATTTATTGTAGATATCCTTGTCAAAGTGATACAGCTCCTGTTCGCTTGACTTGAGCTCCTCGTATTTCGGAACACGTGTGTAGAGCATGCTGTTAGATCGGCCGTTAGTCCTTTGATTGATTTAATTTAATTTGGGTATAGTATAGACGTACTCGTCAATGATCACTGTTACCCATGAGTTGTCCCTGAAAAAGATGAATCCGTACACGCCCACTTGCTCGTCGCGCTGGAGATCGGTGAGTTCATGATACTTGGGCTGCAGAGATAAGGACTTACAGCTACGCAGAACTTTTCCACTAGGCCAGGCGCAGTCGATACAGTGGCCAAAGCTGACAAGAACCAGCAGTCCCCCAGAGCGCCTTGGATGATATCATTAGAGTTTGCAGCGCCTCCCACGAAGAACTGAGGATTATCGAATATCTGCGTAACGCGATGCACGTCCGCTGGTTGATGGCTCTCTCCAGTCTGAGTAAAGAGACCATAAAGGCATCTATTCTTGTCATTCTCCAAGTCAAACTCTATATCTCTAAACAAACGCAAAGAAATAAAAAGTGAGCGCAGTCAAAGATATAAAGATTCGGGAGCACGCCGTACCTAAATTTCCGATTCTTCGCCCGACAGTCCTTCGCAATCCTTTCAACTTTCTTCTTGCACTCCTCAATCGCCTTCTCCAGCTCCTTCGTCACGAGCAAGCCCGGCTCTTGCTTGACGAAGGAAATCGTGTTGGGCGCTGTGGTGGTGGTCGTTTCGACGGTTTTAACCACTGTCGCCGCCATTATTAGTAAGTGTAGCGCAGTACTGTTGTGAGGTTGGAGTGAAGTGAGGTGAGCAGGAGATCAGACTAAGATGATATAATCTCTGGCTCCTTTGACGTTCGAGCCTCTTATACTGAGGTTATGATTCAGGACAACAGGGACGGGAGAAAGACGGGGTAACGTTCGTGTCTGCTGTGGAAAGAAATCTTAATTAGATCGCGCTTAAAAAACCGATGCACAGCATTACAGACATGATCATGGGAACGGAGTGGGGGACGAGCTGTGGGCGCTACGCCCTTGTGCCGTTATCTTGATCCAGCGTTATGCCGGTGGGTGCGAGGTCGCTTATTTCTAGCACAGGTTCAGGAAGAGACTCAATTCGGGGTATCGGAGTTGATAATGTGACGCACTTTATTGGATTTCTTGTATCGTTGTGTGCTCGGCCGTCAAACCTATACCTTCCTTTTTGATCCTAGCCATTGTATGAGGGTCTGTCTTGACATAACTCGCTTGCTTTTGTAATAAACTCTGGGGAAGGAGGCTGAGCGCATGAGCCATTTCGAATCACCTCCCGATAGATGGGACAGTGGAGAAACCTTGAGGAACGTGTTGGACAATGACGAACCAAGTCGGCCTATTGTTTTGCGGTAAGGACGGTTGATGACATGGACAGGCCACGAGGACTCGGTTTCCGACTCACCCCGACCTTGTTATTTTCGACTTTTCAAGTCGAGTTTGGTCCAGTCATGTACCGGCGACATATGCCAAGCTCTAGTCCATTGAGCTTTTGTTGGCCATTGGATTAATCGTTAGCTCACCGTACATAGGTTGCGCAGTGTAATTTCTACCTCTCGCAGCCTCGAAATGCCCGCGTTCCCATCTCGACCTGATGCGATTGATAGACGAGGAGTTGACGAGGCCAAAATATTTTACTGACATGAATTTTCAAATTTCAAATTTGACGCGTTTAGGAGAGAATTACCAGCACGTGATCGTAGATTTATACGCGTAGCGCGCCGCGAATCTGTGAGGTCAGCTACGGAGATCAATGAATTGACCCGCTCCATGGTTCCCCATAAGTGAAGATCAAAATTCTACAACTGTATATGCATAAACATCCGGGCAAAAGCAGGAAACAATTGAAAGTCTCGAGTGGTAGGGCAAATATTCATAGTCGGAAAATAAAATACAGAACTCGTACACTAGTAATATTGGGCGGGCGCCAGCTAAGGGATGACATGCCTGCTCCAACTGTTCACTTTCTCCTGCACACGCCTCTGCTCCGCCGCCAACGCCTTTTCCTCAGCTTTTCTCAACGTAGCCTGTAACTCGTTCGGTGGCACCAAGATATATGGAAGAACCATGAGCATGTCGAGAGTGTCGGGGACAGCGCGGCCAGCGCGAGCTTTAAGGCGTGCTTGACGCGCCAGCGATTGTTGCTGTGCCTTATCCAAGTTGGCGGTTTCTGAATCATTCCTTGCCTTTTTCTCCGCATGTGCCTGATTCATGACCCCGTCGGGGTAAAAAGTGTCGTTCCAAGTCGTGGTGACCTTAATTTTCAGTTCCTGCGCCCCAAAATGGCGAAGGACTGCGGTAGCGTAGACGGCGTCAAAGAGACTCGCAGGGGGCCAGTCTGGAGTATCAGAGAGCCGGATTGGAATACCCGAAGGGGGCGCACCACCAAAAAACAAAGACAAAGGGTCGCTGGGCTCGAAGAGTTGTGCCGTACACCTTTTCTCTTCTGGTGGTGCGGTGGGGTCGACGTCGGACGTGTCCATAGCAAAGTTCGGCGTCTACTTATGAACGCGTGTCAGACATCGATTAGGTTAGCATATGTACAAGCGACATGTACCTGTAAGAATGCAACGTCTTCACCCACCGCAACGTGAGCTACCTTGTTCAAAAAGAGGCCGTTGCGGACACTGTTGATGTCCTGTACAAGGTCACTACCGGCTGGGTCTCTACTACGACGCTGAGTGTATGTCGAAATGTACTGCCGCCATTGCGATGGTGAGTGATGATAGAATGAGAGGAAGAGTGACATACCGTATCGCCTTTGCTGTGGGCCAGGAGGTGCACGGCGTCGCAGTACACCCCCCGAAACCGCGACAAAACGCATTCGTTACCATCCCGCTCTGCAATGTCGGAGCGAAATTGAGCCCTCCGAGTGGTGGCATCACTGGAAGTGACATTTGTGCGCGTCATGTTAGGGTCGACCGGGAACATTCTTTGCTTCTCTTCATCGCTGGTGTGATAATATAAAACGGCAGAATCGGTTGGGAGGCCAGCGTTGTAGTCCACGTTATCAAGCGAGTCGGTGCTGAACGAAAGGTCGCCCACTGCTCCAAAGATGATTCCGATTGCGTAGTGGATCCACTTGTACGGCTTGGACGAGAACCGGAGCATTTGGAGGCGCTCGAGTGGGAGGGCGAGGCACTGGACCCAATGCCAATTGCCTGCATTAAGGTTGAGCTCGCCGTCAACCTCCACGACGAGAGGGAACTCGGCATAGACTTGGATTTCAGGGCGAGCAGTCGCGGCCACGATGAGAGACTGAATCTAAACACGTGATATCCGTCATACATCTACAGTCTAATCCCATCCCAGCTTGGAGGCTATTCCGTTGGGTTGACGAGGTGGTACAGTGGCACACGGCCCCGCCCTGATGTCAGCAGCTATACCTGCTAGAAGAAGTGGGATTATTTCAGGAGAACAAGGTACAACAAATGAGTAAGCTACAGAATAAAGCTAGACATAAAGGTCCATAAAAAAAGAGACTACAAGACTACAAGAAAAAAAATGGGTAAGGGTAAGGGTGGGTGATAAAAGTCCGGCAACAGATATCGATGACCTAGACAACCCTTGAGCCACATGGGTTTCACCATACAAGAATGACATTTCCTCTTTGGACAAAGAGTCCGTTGAAGACAAGGATGACCTTCCAGAACGGGGACCAGAGTCCATGAATGTGCGCTGAGCATACGCGTTCTGGTGAGTCGCATGCACGGCGCAGAGAGTGAGGAATGTGTGACGTACCGCGTGTGATTAAATCAAAGATGCAAAAGCTCTTGAAACTCTTCCGACGGAGGACCACCATTGAATAACACCCAGTAACAGGTTACTTCATGAACTAAACCCAAGCATACACACGAAAAAAAAAGCACGCAAGAACCTGTTTTTAAGAGTAAACGAAACAATACGCGATGGAGCAGGAGACGTGACCAGCTAGCTACCAAACAAGGCTCAACAGAAAATGAGAAACAAAAAAGAAAGAAAGGAAAAAAGAAGAGAAAAAAACAGCTAAACAAAAGCAAGACGCTGCAAAGCCCAAGCTTGCCAATATCGTGTATCATACCATGGTGTTAAAACAGAGAATGAAATGAAAAAAAAAAGACGCAGTCACATAAATCCCTTTCACCCATCCACATCCCATCTTCCCCACCCCTCTCAACCCATCTTCACCCTCCTCTTCTTCCTCCTCCTCCTCCTCCTCCCCATTGACAACGACCACCCTGCCTGTACTTCTCACATCGCTATCCCTCCTTTTCCTCCACATCCCCTCCTCATCACCAGGACCATGCTCAAACACATCTTCCTCCTCCTCCTCTTCACGCATACCCTGCCCCGACCCCGACGCCGATCTTTCCCAGATGCAACATCATCACGATCGATACTCAAGTCATGCACAGGGCCTGCTCCAAATCCAAACAGCTGCCCCCTCCTCCTCCTCCACTTCCACTTCCACTTCCACTGCTCCCACTACCTCCGCGCCCGTGATACCGCCCCATCCCCATCCTCGCATCACCCCCCATCCCCGGAGTAGAAGGCACACTACTGCTCGTCGCCGTCATATACCCCCCATTCCCAACCCCATTCATACTGCCGCTGCCGCTACCGCTACCAGTGCTGGTGCTCCCCCAAAGCGCGGAAGTAGTAGACGAAAGCGTGTGCTCGACGCGTTGGCCGAGCCGCTGGTGGAGGCAAACACAGAGAACGAGCCGCCTGTCTCGTGCTCGTGCTCGTGCTCGTGATCGGGGCGCTGGTACTGGTGCTGCTGATACTGGTGCTGGTGCTGGTGTTGGTACTGAGACCCAGCCGCAGGGGCAGAGGCAGAAGTAGACACGGACGTGTCCACGCTCATAACGCTATGCACGCTATCAGACCTCCTACGGCGGTGTTGCTCCTGGTCCTGGTCCTGATACTGGTCCTGACGCAGATACAGCTGCTGCTGATGCTGCCTCTCCCCCCGTCCAAATTCCGGATCACCGCCAAACGAAAAAGGAGGAGGACCGTCCTCCATAGCGAACTCTTCACCTCCTTCGCCCTCATGTGCACCGCGCTGGATGCCCACCGTTCTGAGCCGATTGACCCATCTGTTAAAACAAAAAAAAAAAAAGGGTGGGATGAGCATCAAGTATCAAGTTCGACGTGAGGGACAAGAGAGGGAAAATATAATAATAACAATAAAAAGGCACAAGAAATAATGGCGAGGCAAACGGAGGATAACCACGCAGAGAAAGAAAAAGAGAAAAAAGAACAAAAAATAGAAAGAAAAAAAATGAATTAGAATTAGAAAAGGAATCAAACAACCCACCCCTCAGCCCGATCCAAACTGTCCTTCACGACTCCCGTCACATTCCTCATCATATCCAAACTCTCCGTAGCCAGCACCAAAATCCGCTGGACGCCAACAGCGCCGCGCTGTGCGTCATCTGGATCTGACCGTCTTCAGCTGTTGTTGTCGTCGTCGTCATTGATTGAGGGAAGAAGAAGAAGCCGTAGCATGCCCACCACCAGCGCCAACACCATCTGTCCTCCCAGAACCAGACGCAGAAGCTGAAAGAGAGGCAGAGGCAGAGGCAGAAGCAGAAGCAGAAGCACGAGCGACCCTGGGACTACCACAAGGCGACGTCGCCCTCGAACTCTGCCCCGACCTCACACCATCAACACCCCTTTCCCTCCTCTCCGCCGCCCTCCTCTGCCCTCCCTGTCTTCTAATCCCACCGCCCCCACCACCACTAGCAGCAGCAGCCACCGTCTCCCTCTCCCTCTCCACAGCACTCGAACTCGCACTGGCACGACACTAGCACTAGCACTGGCACTGGCACTGGCACTGACACCAACCACACCCGACGAACTCTCGCCACTACCGCCGGCAGCCACCCCCACCGCTGCGGCAACTTCAAAATAAACCCCCTCACCCTTCTCTCGCCGGCTCCGGCAGCGCACCGCCCGCGTATTTGGACACCACGTCGACGACTTGTCGGATGTGTGTGCACGATGTCCCTCCGCATGCCGTGCAGTTTCTGAGGTGGTCTTCGGAGAGTGGGGGGCGGCGGTGTGGGTGGGCGTGGTGTGGGTGGGCGTGGTGTGTCTGGGTGGTTCCATAGGAAGAAGAAGAAGAAGAAGGGGGTGGTGGGATAGGCTGCAACGAAGCTGTAAAATCGCGCAAGATGAGGATCTGAGCGTCAATGTGCGCTGTTGCATACTACAAGAAAAAAAAAAGTAAAAAAGTTAGAATGGTTGTCTTTTAGCTTTTAGGTGCACAAGAACATGAAGGAAAGGGGGGGGAGAGAAAGCAAAGAGAGGGTGGGTCAACGAGTTAAGGGGAGAGAAAAAGTGAATGTAAAGGCCAGGAAAGAAAGAGGACTGTTGTCTTTTAGGTACACGTGAAATAAGTGGTAGAGAGAGACAGAGAAAGAGAAAGCAAAGGCAAAGGCAAAGAGAATGATGATGATCGCCAGTAGGTGAAAGAAAAAAGAAGGAAACACCAAAAATTGATAAGACGACAGCAAAAAAAAAAAGCACGACAGGAATCAAAATTCAAACCAAAGAAAAACCAGTCCTCATCAATCCGTCCATCACTATAGCAGCTGAAAGAAGCATGAAAGAGAGAGAGAGAAAGTATTGATCAACGAGAACACCCGAGCGGGTCCTTTCCCCCTTCGCAAAGGGCAAGAGCTCAAATTGGAAAGCGTAAGAAGCGGAAGAGCGAAGGCCAAAAAAAGAAAAGCAAAAAAAAGGAAAAGCAAGGGCAAGGGCAAGGCAAAGAAAGGAAAGGAAAGGAACATCAAAAAAGATAAAACACGACCCAAAAAAACCAAAAAATCAAAAACCAAAACCAAAGTAAAAAAGTAAACCCATCGTCCCACCCACCAGCGGCCCATCTATCGTTCCACTCTCCAACGCGATCGCAGCGACGAATAAAGAATAAATAAAATGAACAAAATAAACAAAATTGCAGGTGAATAGTGAGCAAAAGTAGGGGAAAAAAACCAAAACCGAAACCAAAACCAAAAACCGAAAAACCAAAAACCAGAAAGAAAAAAAATGCAACAAAGGGACAAAGGGAACAAACACAGGAACAGAGATAAACGCAAAAGCAGGAGCAGAGAATTAAAAAAAATGAAATAGCAACAGCATACGGAGAGAGAAGGACAAAAGCAAAATAAACACCCCCCTCCCTTTCTCAACCCCCTTAAAAACAACCCCTTCAAAAAAAAAAAAAAACTCACCTGCAACCACTGCAAACAATACTTCAAGCGCCTCATACTCTCCTCGCTCAGCGCGGCGCTCAGACCGCCCGCTTCGAGGAGGACGGCTTGCCATCGGCTGCGGGTGGCTATTTCGTGTTGGTGTTGGTGGTCTTGTGCTTGTGCTTGCGTTTGTGCTTGTGCTTGTGTTGGTGTTGGTGTGGGGGTTGGGTGTGTTGTTGCGGAGCGTAGACTTGGGATTGACCATGTTGATCACCATTCTGCGTCGGCGTCGACGAACGCGAATCCAAGCCTAGGGACGGAGGTGGTGGTGGTGGTGGAGGGACGAATGGGCTGGTGGCTTTGATAAAGCGAAGGATAAATATAAATATAAATATAATTCCAATAAAAGGAAATATAGGATTTGGAAATATGCGTCAGCTTCATTGTCTCTCGTAGTCACAAAAAGAAAAAAGGAATAAATAAGGCATAAAACATAGAACAGGAAATTGAAAGATCAACACCAAGGAAGAGACCGAGACCGAGAACGAGGACGAGAGCAAGACCAACACCAACACCAAGAACGAGACGGAGCAAGGACTAACCTTCAAGCCACCTCGGCACGCCCCTACCCCCCGCTTCATAATACAAGTCCCTCCGCGTCCTTCTTGAACTCGAGAGGGAACCTCCCTCTCCGTGACTCTTCCCCTAGGACTTGAAGGACCTGGATGGGAAGGAGAGGAGGAAGCATAAAGCGGGACATCGCCGCCGTCTTCGCGCTTCATATTCACATCCCCGTCGTAATCCTCTTCTTCTCCTTGTTGTTGTTGTTCATAGTCATGGTCATGGTCATCAACGACAGCGTCAGCGTCAGCGTCATCGTCAGCGCTGCCGTTTGTGGGTGTTCGGCCCTTGGATTGAGCATTGGATGTCACCCTTAACCGACCCCGATCTCTGTCGTTTGGGTTTGGAGGTGAGGGTGAAGACGAAGGAGCATCGCTGGTGGATGGCCGTCTATATCGATCGAACTAGAGAGAGAGAGGAAGGAAGGGATGAGCAACGATGAACCCCAACATGAACGACGAACGGCAGGCGTGAAAGCGGCATGACGAGCAGTGCCAAGCCGTGCCCAATTGGGGCGGAAACAAAAAAAGAAAAGCAAAGCAACAGAAAAAGACAAAAACTCACCCTATCCAACTGCCTACACGCAAACTCATCCAGCTGATTCACATTCACAGGCAACCGTTCAATCACAGGCCTCGATATCGTCTTGACACTCGACTCGACCATCTCCGCTCCATACTACAACAACAACAACAACCCAAAGAAAAAAAAAATCACATGTCAGTGAATATCTTGGGGTAGAAGAGGAATTCAATTCAATTCAATGGATCATGACAGACCTTTACGACACGCGAGGAGGCTTTGCCCTGTTCGTATACGCGCAGGGCGGATTCTACTAGGGGGAGGTGAGACATGCGGGAGACGAATTGGGGCGGGGAGGTCAGCGAGGGTGGCGGGGGTGTGGTCACTGCGGGTGATTGGGTGCGAGAGTGGGAGTGGGAGTGGGAAGTTGATGGTGTCGATGATGAGGCTGATGATGATGATGATCCTGTTGTTGAGATGGCACCGGTGCTGACATTAGAGTGGGATGGGTAGGCTGCGCTACGGGAGTCTGTGGGGGGTTGTCAGTCAATGCAGAAAGAGGGGTAGACTGCACATACTCAAATGCCCGTTCCTCATGTCCCCTAGCGCTTTCACCGCAATGCGCACGCTCTCATCCTGATCATCCAGGCCTCTCAGTCCCAGATTCGAAGTACTCGCACTGCCAGAAGCCACAGAGGAAGCCGACGAGGACGAGGACATAGGGTCCTCCATCACAACCGAGTCGTATGTGTGGGCTGCGTGGGCGTGGAACGAACGAAAAGTAAATGGCAGAAGCAAAAGTAAAAGAAGAAAGAAGAGGCAGAGGACGAAGAACGGGATTTAACAAGACGCAGACAGACGCCGCGATTACATTTCCATCTTGATTCTTCCCCCTTGACATGTGCTTTTGGGATTGCGTGGTGTGGTGAATTCAATTTGGAGATAGGGACAATGGGGATACATGCGCATGTGATTGTTCTCTCGCTCTTTCCCTGCCGTGTCGCGCCGTGCACTGGAAATAGATATTAATTTTAAAATAAAATGACAACGCACGCAGACAGAGCGCGGAACTACCTCAGCCTGTAAGTAAGTTTGGATTGTGCCCATCCCATCCCAACAACTTTATACACCTTGCACATTGTGAGAGGACGAGCAAAGGCCGAGACTTCAACACTCCGGCACCGCAGCTTCAACACATGTCACCCTGTCCTAAAAAATACATCAAAGTAAAGTAAATTGTGTTATAAACTCCGCGAGCCGAGTTCATAAATAACCCTGGCCTGGAAAGCCCCCTTGCTCATCAACGTCATACCCTGTTCACTGTTCGCTGTCAAGTCCAACGCGCTGTCACTCGGTCAATCAGTCGGTCGGTTGGGCAGTCGGGCGTCGCACTTTACGTTCAGCGTACTGCCATTCCAAGTTGGGTGGGAAGTGGGTGTAAGTCTCTGTTGGAGTTCTTTTTGCTACATATGCATATGTAACAGCAATACAACTTTCTGAGACTCTGAGTACTAGTTCAAATCCAGTCCGGACTCGGTTCCCAGCCTGACTCTCTACATATACCTATCTGATCCAAGGGTAGATGACGAGAAACGAGAAGAGAACAACATTCCAAATTCTATACCTCCCATCTCCCATCCCATCTCCAATCTCATCTGACGCCGTCATTCTTACAGTAAGGCAAAAGCTTTTA
>JADNYJ010000620.1:0-18078 GCA_015501075.1 Gymnopilus junonius | reverse complement strand
TTTCTTCGGTATTGTCAGTGCAAAGATGACACTTTCCCTTTCATTAGGATGCATTCGCACCTCGGGCAATGAAATTGCAATGTCTGAAGACCCTTTTAGCTCTAACGAAGACGTCAGTCCCGTCTTTTCGTAGGATAATTGATGTGCTCATTAGCTTCACACTGCGTAGGACGACTTTGGACCATTCTCCGACTCTGCTGTGTCAACCAGCGAAGCCTACACCTTCAGCTCATCCTTCTCTGATGAGGATTCGTCCTTTGAATCGTTTGGCGACTTTGGCGAATTCCACAATGCAGATGATGGTGAATCAACGCCTACACGGGTAGTTGGACTCTACTTCTAGCAACGAGTTCGGAGTCGGACTCCCTGAAGCTGGGTTCTGAAGAACGTGATGCAGGCCAGGAATCTACCACTACAGTTGCCGGTGCTAGTCCATCATCAGCTTCAATCACAACGACGACGTCGAATCCACGGAGTAATAACTCTAAATAAATGATAACTAGACTTGTTCTTGTTCTTTGTTATTTCTTTCATTTTTGAATCTTCTTTGCATTGTAGCACAATTGTAGCACCCAAATTTATATATCTGCGTCCTGGTTTGCTGATACTTGAGCAGTGGTCGGAGTTAAGACAGTGAGTTAGTATCTATCATTCGCCAGAATCATAATAGCAAGTACGGTGGAAGGGGTCAACAGCTTATCTGACGGATCAAGCATCTGAATTGGTCAAACATAGAGTACCATGTAGTTCTCCATGAAGGCAAGAAACAGCGGAGTTAAACTGCATTCTCGCTTATGACTTCAAACTTGTTTGCCTTCTGGTTCTGCATACATTCGATAGATTGGGATACGCTTCAGTCGAACTAGTTTGATTCGGAGTTCTAGATCTGTCTATCCTCCTTCAAGTATGTTTCGAGGAACGCGTCGCTGCTACTAGTTCCTGCAGAGATGACATTAGCCCTAATTGAGTGTCAACTTTTGCCTCCAGCTTGTTTCAGACGTTCTTGTACCTCTTCCCATTGAGTTGTCATTTTCTGCTTCGAGCTCTGAAAGGTTTGTTGGATATACTGGCCTCCAGGCGAATTAACTGCAACTCCGCTTGTCTTGACCTCCTCGGTTTGACTGATCCGTAATAATGGATGAGAACGCAAATGTTTCGAAAACGAACCACCGTCACGCTTCAAGACAGGCTTTTCCTTTCGTTGGCACAACTCTTTCCTCCTTTGTTAAGTACCTCTTGCAAATGAACGCGGAGGCGCGACAAAAAGGGTCGAGGGGCAGGCTCGCTTCACTCCCGCCAACGCGTAGCGGGGGGAAAAGGCTTGTCTTTTCGTAATAGATGACGGTGCTGATATGCTATACAGTAGGAACGTGCCTAAGCCACGCACCAACCTTTTCCTGTGCATTTCTCTTTTCCATCGCTTTCGTCCTTTCTTCAGCTTCTCTAAATACAGCCTGCATCTGGTCCCGCGCACCAAGACATACGGTAGGGTCATGAGCATGTCAAAGTCGGGGTGGTCGCGGGCTTCGTAGCAGGCAGTACGTTCCTGGGTTTGCTCCTGTGCTTTCTCCATAGATTTCGCTCTTTCATCGAGAATTGCCTTGTATTCTGCTTCTTCCACGCTCGTGACTCCACCAGGGTCGAAGGTATCTTTCCATGTTTCGGTGATGCCATCTTTGAGTGACTGAGTACCCGAAATGGCATAACCGCACTCGCGTAGACGGCATCAAACAGAATAGCAGGGGGGTAGTTAGGAGCATAAGAACTGTGGATACGAGAATTCGAGAATGACTGGATAGTAGGAGCTACCAATGGCGGAAGAAATGTGATGTACACCTCTTCTCTGTTGACAATGCATTGGATCGATATCCGGTTGTGGTTAGAGCGAAATTCGGCGTCTATTCGTTGCCTTTATCAAGGAATGATCATGGCGCATTGTATGCAGCGCTCACCATTAAGAATGCGATATCTTTACCTAAAACCTGTGAATGGCGTTGGTCAAGACGAGGCCGTTCCGAACATCGTCTATCTTCCACAATGTCAGCTCCAGCGGGTCTCTACTACGACGGTGAGTATAGGTCGAAATATACTTATCGTGATTGTAATTGTAAGCCCTGGAAAAGTGAGAGAGAGAGCAGCATACTGTGTCGCCTTTACTGTGTGCCAGAAGATGAACTGCATCGCAGAGCGCCTCGTCATCCCCTGTAAGGGCACAATTCTTTCCATCTCGCTGTACTACTTCTTCCTTGAACTCGTCCTTCCGAGTGGTGTGCACGTCAGACGTGATATGAGTGGTTAATCCGAGGATCGACCGGAACATGCCTCTCCAGGTCGTGACGTGATAGTATAGATCAAGCGATTCGGTTGGTATGCTAGCATGGTAGTCTATGACCCTTGGTGAGTCGGACATGCGGAAAGGTCGCCCTCTGCTCCAACAACTACCCCAGTGGCATAACGAATCCATTTGAATGGGTTTTGAGAGAATTTTCGCTCGGAGTGTCTGAAGTGGGAAGGCAAGACAATGGACCCAACGCCAATTCGTAAGCTCATCCTCAGAACTAGTGTAAGAGCAGCGGTCTGAGGTAATGGGGCATAGACATCAATACGAGGACTGGCAGCCATGACGAAAGAAGTTACGGACTTATATCCCGAGGGATTTACTGGACTTGACAGTTGCCGAGCATGCTGAAAGTCATGTGCTTGTGACCTGCAGTCGACATGTTGCGTTCGAGCGCCTGGCGTCCTCCAAAGTCGAGAGAGCTCACGAGAGAGCTCACAGGAGTGCCTTCCCAGCTCGCTCGGATGGACACCGAGGCGAGTGATGGACTGATGGCTGGGTTGTTAAAATAGCCTGTCTCAACCCATCCTTTGCACGATTCCAATTCCAATTCTTGATAGGCTCTCCCACCAGCCTTCTGCAAATATAAATAGGTTCTACAAGCATGTTCTCTATTGACATCCCCTTGATGTGCCACATACTACAGTCCAATGTCTTTACTGTGTTGGATACTCCCTCCCGACGTTCTCGCCCCTGTGCTTCTCTGACGTTCACGACAAAGGATGAAACCATGCTCCTGCTGGTTCTCCGTCTTTCATCGGAGGTTTGCATTGCATAAAGGCATGCACAGGATAGTAAAGAGTCTTCAGCCTTCTCCAGGAGATTTCAACCAAATATCCTAGGTAAGCTCAGTGCTGTAGCTTGATTGCTTCATATACCCAAGTCTGACATATGGGATACAGATCAGAAATGACTTCGAAAACTTTACTTTCATGCGCGTTGCTTGCCATCCAAATACTAGGAGGGATTGCCAGTCCAATTGACTCAGTATGAGAATTTGATTTGATCCGTGACCTCGTTGTACTCATTGCAAAAAAATTTAATCAATAGAGTACCGGCGACAATCTATTAGGACACCAGCTGCAGCAGACTGTGCAACCGCTGCATTGAGCTCGAATCCTGCTTCAGGCCTGTGGTCTCGTTGGGCGATTCGGACAAAGAGAGGCTCTGAGAAGTGAGCTTTAGGTTTAATTTTTTGGAGCGGACTCCTCATCTGTTCTGATCTTCCGAGTTCTGACTTTCCGCGTTCTGACTAGGACGTCTTCGCAACCAGATATACCAATGTCGAGCTCGTAATTCATCCTCTCTGTCCATATATTGTAGGCGTACTCACGTCATCCAAGGCTGATTATCTACCCTACCACGCTTATATGCTTCAACCATTTCGTTGAAGTTGAAGCCTCTATAGTCCCCAGTGTTTCCGCTGCCTCTTCTATGTATCATCAAATTTTCAATCCCACCTCAAGAAGAGCATCACCCTAACCTCGCGGCTGCCGAGATGTCGGTCAATATCGTTAGTTAACAGCTCCTTCGTCTGCTTTTTCTGTGGGCAGAGACGGAGATTCGGAAAGAAAAGGAACGGCCTCTGCCTCTACTTGTGACCAGTGGAACAGAGACCTACCTGGCTAATGCAAGAGGTTGCTATATCTAGAGTACGTTCCTCTCTTTTACTTTCGTTTTGAGCTTCTTTTCCTGACTTTCTGCTTCTTTCTTGATTCGTAGAAGACTTGCTCGCAGACGATGCTTGTCTGCATCACGTTGCCTTCCATGAAGATGCTGGAAGAGCTTCGTTACTCTCATTCGGTCATCGACCTCATATAAGTGGATTTTGTCCAGTGCGGAGAATGTAATTCCAAAAGTTCGTGCTGCGTCAAATTTACAAAATGCTTATGTAATTATCATTTCTTTATTTTCAACGCAGAGCTCACAACTCGAGCAATTCTCGACCACCTTTTAGATAACATGCGGTGGCGAATGACAGACGACCTCTCGCTCCTCCCTTACATCTCCCGCGCCCCTACATACAAAGTGCAACATGCCTGATCAACATTTAACTAGGGAGGCATCAACCCTCCATCCTAATCTAGGCAGAGCAGGAAGGTGTCTTCGGAAGTCATTGGTTGTCTACTTACCCTTTATGCAGGATTAGTCTAATACTAAGATTGTGAGGATCTGCAAACGATTTGCTGAGCATGTGGGGTATGGGCCTTAGCTTGGTGGAATGAGCCTTGGCCCTTGACCTACCTGACTCCTCTACCTAGCATAAAATAGGGAGGGCGCAAAGCCGCTTTAGAGACTCAGCCGCATCTGAGAACAGTAGCGCTGCTTCGCCTGTAGTGATTTTATTTGGGAGCTGGGGACGGGTGGGATCGATGTACCGGCATTACGCTCCATATCGTCATCGCCCTTCAAGGAGTTATTCCGGCAGCGGCTCTGCTTGGCCGTCTTACTTCGTGCTTGAGGACGACAGAGATGTCCAGCAGAGTTTTATTGGTACTTGAATACTTTATGAGAAACTATAAACTATATATTTGTGGGCAAGTATATTATTGAACATAATTAGTTCAATTGGGGGTTTCTTGTTGGGCAAGCAGGTGTGAGCAATATGTATTGCGAAGCATAAACCAATGGATCGTGCGAGGCATAGAATCATGAAATTTCTGTCAGGGTCATCAAGACCCTGCAAATCTATATACGTAACACATCTAGGTTTTTTCGACGTCATTCTTGTGAATACCTCTTCGAAAGCAAAGAGAAGGAAGTGATTGTCAAGAGCTGAATAAAATACATAGAGACAGAAAATGCAAAGAGACAAATAAAATTTTGAGGCGGACACGGCCGTGAGAATCGATACCCACGATGATATGATAGAGAAAAGTACAGATGATCCATCCTTCACCTAACTCACTGCGATGGTCCTTTTCTGCTCTCCAAGTATTCCTCATCCTCCTCCGTCATCCAGTCTCCCCTTGTAGGCTGGCCGGTTTGGATCCTGAAAATGTCTGTGGGTCGTCCGCGGGGAACACTGATATCGAACTGATTAGATTCTCATGCATTTAGATATGGAAACTAGCAGACCTCGAATAATTGAGGACTTGGCGCAAACGTTTTGGGTGTAGGACTGGCATGAATACTGCCTGTGTCATCGGTAGGCCTGCCGATTGCCCTTTACCAGGCCTCTTGAGCTTTTTGAGAGCAAGAGCAGGCGCCGGCGTCTGCTCGTTCTCTTCCCTCTTCCTCTTCTGATGCTGAGATGATGAGCCTGCCAGCGAAAGAGCTGGACCAGGAGAGGAAGTGTTTATGGTGGGTTCGGTCGGATGTGTGGCCTTCGAAATTGACAAAACCGGAGGTGACTGTGCCGAGGATGGTGACCATCCATTGACCAAACCCACAGGGGTAATTGACGATGAAGGAGGAGGGGTGGATAATTTGACTGTTGTCTTATTTTCCTCCGGCTGGGCCTGTTTTTGGTTGCAGAAAGATTCCACCAGCAATTGGAGGAATTCGGGTGCCAAGGGGGCGATGGTTGTCAGCCCCGCCAATTGTCTGTTGTGAATCATGATTGTCAGTATCCATTTCGAGGGACAAGACGTCTTCACATTACCTTCCGTCCCGAGTATCATCCTGGTGGTGATTTTGCTCATTGAAATTCCCGAGGGCAATTTCAGAGCCAGTTTGACCAGCCATGACGGCTCGGTCGGATCTATGAATATGATTTCGTCCTGGCTCTCCATTATGGAGAGGAGGACAGTCATCAGATACTGTGGTTTCAGCTCTGTGGCCTTGTGGGTGTAGAAATGAGGTTTGCTGAGAATGTGACCCGTGGATCAATGACATGGGTGAGGATGCAGAAGTGTCTTCAGCCTCGTGGAAGCCTCTATCAATTTCAGCGTCTGCAAAATATTTATGTCAGATTTCGCTTGGGAATGTGTGCTGAAGACTTACAGTTACCATTGGCCACATCATCGGTGTTCGCGTGAGCAGGAGATGGATGGATTTCTTGTTCGAGAGGTGGGGTCGGTGAAAGAGGAGCAGAGGAGGGGGGTCCAGATAGGAAGTATTCTTCCTGGACGAACTCCCTGAGCACTTTGTTGTCTAACAGGGATTATAATTGATATCAGAATTCGGTTCGGATTCAATGGAGAATGCTTACATTCATCGTCGTCATCATAGTCATGCCTATACGAGCTGGAGACAGAATCGGTGGTGGTGTGAACATGGTCGACCATACGCAAGCGACTGTCATCTGCAAATGCTAAAGACGATGACCTTTGGTTAAACTCTACTTAGATCTTAGAGGTCCGTGCTTACAACCAATTCTCGCCTCTGTGCCCTCGGCATCGCCATGAGTACGAGTAGTAAGGGCCAGCGGGTCGCGAGACCATTGCACTACGCAAACAATTGTGAAATCTGGTGGGTTTGCTTCATTTGCTTCATTAACGATGAATACTTACAATCCTTCGGGATATCGACCCAGCTGGAGGCATTATTGACGATCTGGTGAACCCAAAATGTATAAGGGGCAGTGGACATGGGTTGAGGGGTAGCGGGCATGCTTGTAAATCAACGAAGGAGGCTTCAGAGCGGATAGTAAGTGGGGAGTGTGTTGTTGGGCTGAAAAAAACAATGCTCACCATGGTTCGCTTTTTATAGCAGCAAAATTGGGACTCAGAAGTACAATGTCCATGTCGTCGAGGCGCACCTTCGATGCGTGTCATTCACACACATCTGAAAGCCACAGTTCCTCCGCTGTGATGATCGCTATCAATGAGAAAATCAGTTGAATTTCGGCCGGTTTTGACGTGGTGTACACAGCCCATCGCCTCATGTTTCGACGCATTCGGTGGCCTACACTTTTTGGGACTGGGTGGGCGCCGTTGCCACAATGCCTGGCGACCTCGTGTCGTTGTTCTTTTCTTCTGTCGTCTCTGGATCCCCACACTGATCTTCTATTCATGATCGATAGGCACGGATGATTTATTGGAAACAAAGGTTGAACAGGCTGGGACGCCCTCGCACAGAATAGCAACAATATTTGCTTCAAGTTTCGCTGGCCGCCCCGAATCCTGATTCCATGCTGATGCTTAATGCGTGGTTAGTCACTCTGCTGCCATCGCCAATTATACCTTACCGGAGATCCCTTCTAACCATTGCTCCTCAGGACTGTACAACGTTTTCAAATTTATCCTTTTGGCATTTGTTCACCAGTTATCCGTGGCTTGCAGGGTCTCTAGATCATTCCGACTGTTATCTTGTAAAATTTCATCGTAAATTTTTTATCCTATGGAAAACTAGGTTTGATTCCGCATGTCTGAACCCTTGTTCCCTGCAGGTCGACACTGTCTTGTTTGCCAATGGTCGAGATCAAGCATGATTGTGATGGTATTGAGTAAGGAGGTATCCTATGCACATACCCGTTGTCCGCCTGCTTTCTGGGGTCGGCTGGACATTTTTCACAATATTTGTTTATCAACCGCTGGCCTTGTCCCAAAATCGAATGTCCATGCCATTCCGCATGGCGCAAAGGTGCATCAGACGCCAACGGAGGTCCAGATCATTGGCGCCAATAGCACCGTTCTCCATTCCGTCCCTTTTGACAAAACAGCCAAAGCGGCTGTTAGCCCATTCAAGAAACAAGCCAATTCGACCTCTAGCACCCAACGTGCTTTGCCCGATGGATACATCGCTTATGCGTATTGGGAAAATCCAAGCCCACAGTCCATCCGTGTGTTTTCCACTACTTGGACGGTACCATCCATCCCAGCGAACACGGACGGACAACTCCTTTACTGGTTTAATGCCCTTGTACCGCCTTCCGACGATGCCATTCTCCAACCTGTATTGCAGTATGGCGTCTCTCCGGCAGGAGGAGGTCCATATTATTCCATTGCTTCATGGTATCTCATCAACAGCAATGTCTACTTTTCAGACCTTATCCAGGTCCAGCCAGGTCAAGAACTCACAGGTTATATGGTTCTCGTAAGTACCACGACCTCCGGCTCGACTACGGAATATGTCTGGGCGGTATATTTTGGTGGTTACCGTGACACAATTATAACGATCCAGACCACCGAACAACTGAATTGGGCATATGAGGCGTTAGAAATCTACGGCGCCCAAAGCACTGCCAATTTGCCCAGTGGAAGCACGGACATGTCCGGGATTAGTGTCACCTATGAGAATAACGGAAACCCTTCGTCTCTCTCTTGGACCACGATCAGCGATCCGACTGACGAGATTTTCATGTCCGTTCTTTCATCTTCGTCGACTAATGGCGCTGTTCGGATCACTTACTAGTCGAGCACTTTATGGCTCATAGTAGAGTCAGACTACTGAATACCTTTCGCCAATGAAACTATTATTGCTAGGGGATGTGGATAGTAAGTAATACTCAGGTGTTACCGACTGTGGGCCAATACTTTGTTGCTCTTTACCTTCGTTGCAAAGAATCAACCTGAAAAATTCGTTCTTTGTAAAGACCATGGCCAGATCATACAAACACATCAAAATCTGATATAAGTACATCCCCCTCTTAATATTTTCAAGAAAATACCCCATCCTTTTCTTAAATTAAGAAAACATCAACCCTATCAAGGTATATAAATCCTCGAATACCCATCAACTCTATCAGAAAAAAGAGTAAAATGTCAGTTCTACGCAGCTAGAGAGGAGAAGAAAAGGTACTGACGTCTGCCGACAACATGGACATCGGTGTTTCGAAGGCGCACTCTTGGACGACAGAGCTTCCCTGCAGCTGTCGCACATCGCCAAGCACCTATATCGCATATGCATTATAAGCTACAAGCAAGACAAACCAAGGAAAGGGAAGAATCTCACCGACAAGGCCAACAGATAATATCCCTCGCTTCTGTCGTACATATCACACAAGTGCTCTGGACCTGCCCGCCACGACCACTTCCTGCATCCGACTGCTCGCGGTTCTCCAGCACACCAGTATCTTCCCAAACCTCGTCTTCATCCGCCTCCTCATCCCAAACACCCGGCGAACCCCTTCTACTTCTCTTCTTGCCAACACCTCCGTTAAATAATGCATTCCACCTTCTTCTCGTTAATGGTGAAGAATTAGCCCCAGCATTGCCGTCACCATGGACGAGGTGAGCAGGACATCTCTCCGCTGCTTCTTCGTCCAGCTTCAGAAGACTGGCTGGAACTCGAACCTGCCGGAGGACCTGGGTTCCTCAAGAGGTCGGTAAACAGCTCAATAGCCTCCGCTTCTCGGTCTGCATGTTCTTCTTCATCGAAGGTGCTCTCGTCTTCACCTCCCTCGGACGATATGTCATCATCCTCGTCCTGTCCTCATCATCATCACTGGATCTCCTCACCCCTTAAGAATCGCTCATATACCTCCTTCTCCTTCTCCTTCGTCTCTCCTCTTCGTCTGCACTCTCAACCGTCATGTCCACATTCAAACCAACAACCGGCTTCCCAATAGTATCTACCTCCGTCCCACGGCTCCGACTCCTGCTTTTTTCCTGAGCATGATGAGCCCCACCCCCCGTTAACAAATTCTTGGCTCTCTCAACTAAGAGCTTCACAAGACCCCACAAAACACCCAACAAAGCAAGAAGGAAATTAAGCATCTCCCTCGCCCAGTACCTCCAATACCCCTGCCTCCTCGTCCTCCTCCAATGATCCCGCCCGGATGGTGAGTATCTCGTCCGTCGTCAGTTTCCTCTGAATTTCCCAAGTCGACCGTGCGCACTTCATTGAAAAAGCCGCGATTTAGAGTGTGTAAGTCGTTGTGGGTGGTCTTCCTCCTGCTCAGTCCCGGGTTTGCGGTGCTGCTACTATCACCCCGTTCCAAGTGCATTTGGACTGCTGGCCGAGCGGATGCACCGGAGGCAACAGAAACGCCAGGTCCATATCCATATTGCACATCCGCAACGCCCGCACGTCCCAGCCTCACGGCACCATGAGGTGGTAGAGACTCTGATGGTGTAGAGCCTGTCTGTACCTGCCGTCTTCCCCTTCCTCGCTTTCGCCAAGGCATATTGATCGGAGCGACCTCGTTGCCCCATCCTCTAAGACCTGTAGCCTCTAAGCTGGAGATGCCCACGCGAAGGAGGACGACGCCCCAGTCTTCTTCGAGCGGTAGTGAGGCGATGAACCCTCTCTCTTGTTCGTCATCTGTTAGATAGAGAGAATGTTGTAAGTAACTCGTTCTGGCATCGTAAAATAAGAAAGAAGGAAAAAGAAAAAAGAAAAAAGAAGATAAAGGGAGTAATTAATGTCGGAATAGGAGTATAAACGAAATGAAAACGAAAAAAAGATTAACAATGCTTTTCTCACCATGCAAACCCTGCGAGACTGCCATGCCGCTAAACAGCCTCTCTACTCTTCCGAGCACGAGAAGTTGCACCAGGGCATTGAAGGATACAGTGAGCAATATTATTAACAGGAGGAATGTCTCGAGGATGTTGGGGATGTAGTTGAGGAGAGGGTATTTAACGGTCGGTAATGACATACCAGCATGGGGAGAGAGGCGGTGAGGTATAGCTGTTGATGTTACGGCGCCTGCAGTTGCAGTCGCTAAGTGGGTCGCTATACGCGGTAAGGTGGTACCAGAGCGGGAGGAGGAGGCTAGAGTGGTTGATGTGAGCATAGCTGTTGTCATCGAGGAGGATTTAAGCTGGTTGAATAACGATGATGGTCTATAGAAAAAGTGTGATAGCAGCGTTCCATGGAAATGAGCCAGCGAGAGCACAGAAGATAGCAGTGTCGGGAAGAATCTATGTGTCGAGAGCCGCTTTGAGACGGACAGAAGGTGGAATATAAATAACTGTGGGTAAACAAAGATTGGTGAGTTGGCAAAAAGAATTCAAATGTCCAAACATACATACCTGAAGTAAAGGAATTGTGATAGTAATAATAACGTGTTTGTCTGGTCTGGAGGGCAAATCATTCGGCTTGTAGGCATGTGCAACGGGAGAAGAATAAACATGAAGCAGAAAAGCATATCCAATCTACAGTGTAGAAGTTATTTGATATATAAGAGCATCAGTAAAATTCCTTAGGATAGTAAACGACAGACATACCAAATTAAAAGGAGATGTATTGGGATCATGACCACCAATTGGAAACCCGGTCCCCAAGCCCGCAAGCGCCCTGACAAATCCCTCGACGAGAAAAGCGGCACACACAGCGACGAAAGTCTGCCAACAAATGTCGCTCATCTCCTTCTGCGCGCACCACATCCCAAAATGATTAACCCATCCTAAGACGGCCCACCTGGCTACTACATCCTCACTAAAGGCAGGGAATATCTCAGAGGTTTGTAATACGAGACAGAACCATGTTAAGAGCATCTTTCCAAGGTAGTAGGTGGATGGTAGGTGGAGTATGAGACGGGTGGTGGTGCTCGAGAAGTCTAGAGGGAGGAGGGAGCTGTAGAAACGAGTCCAGATAATGCGATGATGAAAGGGTGTCGCGAAGGAGGGCCCGAAGCGGTAGGCATGGCGTGAGCGACGGGCGGGTATGCGGGAGGGCAAGACGACGTTCTGCATGCGATGGAGGAGGACGGCCTAGTAGATGTCAGATAACACATAGATAAAGAGGCGGCGAATCTTCGCGAGTACATACCATCACGAGTAAGCCAACCATGTACCACGACGTGAAGAAGCCCCAAGGGCCGGGAAAGAACGACAAATCGTCTATTTCAGTGGGTCGCGGGGTAGGACTTGAAGCAGCAGCAGCAGTCTCAGCGAAAGTACTGGTCCAAGCATCCTCAACCGCGGAAGATGCGGGGACCTGATCCCACAAAAGTGTTCCGAGCGACCCCTTACGGAGACGCGCAAGCAAACGAGAGCCGCTGCTGGGGAGCATCGAGAGGATTGAAGTCAGATTCAGGCTCAGAGAGAGGTTGTATGAGGACAGTAGGGACGCGGGTGGTGTGATCGGAGGCACGTCTGCCATGACTGTCGCTCCATTCATCTGGCTGTGCCGATTTATTCCTGAGACTAGCTGGCTGTTGTGTTATGAGCCCTACAAAGCCTCCGAACTCGCACTTGACATACCTTGCTGTTGAGGCCAGAATCCAGATAATGAGGTAAGACGAGTAATGTTATGACATTCGCTCCTTCGGTGTGTGCATCATCAGTGCGGCGTCCGCCACGTTCACTCCGGGTCCGAGCCCCTGATTTCTTTCCTTTTGCGTCCGCTGAATGATTCTCTCTTTCCGCAACTTCGACAGACTCGCCGATGAATGTGCCATTTGTACAGAATTGAAACACATATTCACAAAGCGATAGACTACTTAATACAGTACTTACTGCGTTACGTATAAATGAGATGCAGCAGACTAGCAGGAGATCCAAGGCTGCAGTCAGGATAAGTATCATCACTCTTTCCAATGGACTCTCAGCTGCAATGTCAAACACGTCTGCCTCTTCGGAGGACGTCCCCAACAAGAATAGTCGATGCTTGATTATCACAAATTGATGAAATGAGGCTGATCCAACAAAGGTTCTCAGGTCCCCTGGTATCAATCTTGGCCATCTGTGTGCGATGATTATCCCTGAATGAGAGCTTCCATAAACATGGAAACGCTGGCCTTGCTGGGTGCCAAGAAGCAACCAAGACCAAAGCTGAGAGGCCCTGAGGAGGGAGATCGTCGGCGCAGACAAAATGGTAATACAAGTTTTCAGGAAATGTGCTGGCTGCTGCATATTCCAACCTCTGGAAAGATTCATTCATTCTCCACATTAAATAAATCTTTTGCAGAATTCCCTATTGCAAATCCACCTCCTTAGTTGGAACAGTTCAGGATCGACCATGAATATAGAAATCAGGCAAAATTATACATACACCTTTCATTGGCGAATCACGGCAGGGGGTGAGAAGGATGCAGTGAGAGCCATTGCGGATCGGTGTTGCATCTTCAAAACGGAATTTCCGCAGGATATGGCACGTCTGTAACTCTCCATGTCCACCTTGCAATTGGCCTCTCACTTCCAACTTGAGTTCGCACATACTTTAGGCAGGAGTATGACCCCATCCTATCATCAGTGCAGTCCTCATCAAGATTTTCAGGGACATGGTTGAACCCATCGAAGATGAATATCTTCCGACCAACAACAGCCGTGCACGCCCAAAATCTTGGCACCCCGAGGGTACCTTGCAGAGAGTGCTCAATCCATCATTACTTTTCTTCTGGGTCAATGAAGCTCAGCTGGGATGATAGTTCATGATTTCCATCATCAGCAAATCCTCTGCATCCGCCCCATAGGAAAAGTAAATATCTATTGTATAGATACAATGATCCCGAACACGCTGCGTCAAGCAAGGGGAGGGGTAATTTTGCCTTGGTTCACAGCCAGAAGAAGTTCTGTCAAACCGAAGTCGATGCTACAAAGAGGAAGATAATCAGAATTATGCCGGGACAAGACAAGACACGCATCACAGTGAGTTCTGTACACCTGAACGACTGCAGGTCTGTCATGTCCAGACAGTGCAGTGCTGCATAATCTGTTGTTGGCATATAAATGTAGATAAGGTTTGAGTGGGTATCACAGATGGATTCATAAGAAAAAACAACGGGGAGCGTGGATCCTTCTTCAGGGTGGATTTCATGCACTGTTTGATTCTGTGCTAAACGTCCGACTCGAGGCATTCTAAGAAAGCTAGAGAAAACAAGTGATTTAGTTCCTGAGACCACGTCGAAAATACAATTTGAAGTAAATAGCAGACCTGGAAATTACGAGCCAGGACTCCTCATTCATTGCAAAGTCTTGATAAGAGTACGGCATAAACAACTTACAATGACTTTGAGCATGCGTGTTGACAACAACATAATGAGAAAGACAATGTATACTAATGCATGTGCATGCTAGGTGGGGGAAGGGAGAAGGATATATGTAAGAGTCCCAAGTGCAGTAAAATACATTACTTAAATATAAGAAAGTACAACCTACATATTGCAATTGCAAGCAACATTTTTCCAATAAAAAATAAGAAAAGGAGTGTGTAACAATGGGGCATCCAGTCCGACCATTTGCAAAATCGAATACCAAATCAACAGCCTACACAACAGCAAGCGTAGGAATAAGAAATAATAGGAAGTAAGGTTTGAGGTGCGTGCCTTGGATTCGGAGACAGGCTCTATCAAAGAGAAATAATAATAAAACCAAGTCCGTGTCCTGCCAGAAATGTCGAACTATGCAGGGGTATAAACTGGGGGCACGTCGACAACATCCAACCCCTGCGTATGAGGCGGTAACCGGATCCCACTATCCTCATGCACGACCAACCTCGAGTTTGACCCAGTGTTCGAGTTGTCAAAGGGAGACGGAGATGGGTATATCCCTTGGCGCATCTGCTGCTCGGCTGGATGTTGGTCTGGCCTCATGGGGCGTAACGGCGTATTATTGGCGTTGGCTTGGGCTTGGGCACGAGCAGCGACCGCCTCAGCCTCTCTGCGCATTTTCTCACTGGTATATGGAAAAGCTCCATACCCAACTTGATAGCCATGCTGCTGTTGTGGATCTACATTCGCTGGGCTGCCGGCACTGAGCCCACCCGTTGACAAACTGGTAGCAGTTGCAGAAGTGATAGCAGAATGAAGGTCGGTAGTTGTATAACTCGGCATGGAGCCGTGATGTGTTGCGTTCGTGGTGGGCGAGCTTGCGTTGTTGACATAGGAAAGAGTGTTAGTGGGGCTATTTTGTGGAAGGGGCATATGCTGGCTGCTATTATTGTACCCTGAAAGACCATAACTCACTCCGCCTGAGAGCATCGTAGGTGGTAAGGAGGTTTGAACAGGCGAGTATTGGAACAGCTCAACAAAGTTGGCTTGCGAGCCCGAATTCAAAGGACCTCCAGCCCCATACGCCCTGTCCAACTTTATCTTCTTGTTCTTTTTCCGGTAGAGAAGAAAAGCGACAACGGCAAGTGCAATGAGGACTAGCGCACCGACGATTCCGCCTACTATGGGACCTGTATTGGATTTTTGCGTCGAGCTGCTAGAGGCTAAATTGGACCCGCTGCTCCCTTCAGATGATGAATTATTACTGGCAGAGCCCGATCCAGAAGATCCATTATTCGAACTTGAAGAACCTGAGGAAGAGGATCCCGAATTTGAAGGGGAAGAAGAAGTGGAATTAGATCCTCCAGAGTTGGAGGATACTCCAGAGGCAGCAGCTCCAGATGGCGAAGTCCCATGCGCACTGCTGGGCTGCGACGCCGGCGAACCGCTCGTCGTTCCTGAAGATGACGATCCCCCTGACGGAGACGAGCTCCCGCCACCCGAAGAAGAAGACGAAGGTGAAGACGAAGAGGAATTTGGCACTGACCCATTCTGTACTATGAGGTAATCCAGTGTTAGCGGGGTGACTTGTCCGTTTCCTAGGTAGGTTACCACAATTTTGTGTGGGCCGGCAGGAAAATTGGGGGTTTGGAAGAATTTTTGGTTGTACAATGTGGCTGTGTTGGGAGGTATGCCTTTGAGAAGGAATGAGGTGGGGTTTCCGCCATCAACGGCGTAGCTGCCTGTTGTTTGGCCTAGAGGGAGTTCGGCAGGTATGAAGCCGTACCAGCTTAGCGAAACGCCTGAAAATGAGCAGAGGAAGATTATTATTCTTTCATGGGCTATTGAGAAAGGAACAACCTACCAATCCACTCATAAGTGAAAATGGAATTCGAAACAGTTGTCATATTTGCTGTACCCCCAACGAACCCCACCCACTCCCAAACTGCAAATCTGCGTCATGATTGTCCACTAAAATGGCGTCCGGGCTCAAATCGTTGCTTGCAGAGGGCACATATTGGATCGAGTCAAACCAAAACGTGTGTCCACTAGTCACCGTCGCGTTGACAGTAATGACATGCTGACCGTCTGAGAGCGAGTCTTGGTCGCAGAATACCCAGTTGTTCTCGGGGTATTGGAAGTAAGCTGTTGGGCCGGTGGCGACGCCGTCGACGAAGCAGTTCCAGGTCGGGTCGAGCGTACCAGAGCTGTTAACGCGATTATTGGATCCGAAGATGGTCACTTTTGAGCCTGAAGAGTCGCGAAAGGTGGTCTTAATAACGCGTTGACTTGAAAAGAGAGAACACTCACCAGTAAAGGCAAAAGAGAAACTAGCATCCTGCTTGGTGCCATGCAACGTACTTTGGTAGGAGGGCCATAGTTTCCTATATTATCCTGGCTACCGAGGTGTCAGCAAACCAGGGACCTGTATAGTGAATGCTAGGGTCAGTATCATCGACGACCACCCATCGTGGTGCGACATAGTTCTCCACTAGAGCACGCTGATACCGGAAGCTCTAAGAAGTAATGCAATGAAGGAGAAGAGTATAGCTGAAGGGACGACAGTCGCTTGATGATTTGCAGGTATCCATATGCTTGTTCGAGAATCATCAATTTGATGGAGCTAGGTTCCGTGGTATCAGGTCACCCCAAGGGGTCGTGAGAACCTCCCTTTCTGGCCCCTGGGTGAGGGTCTTTGTCACGCTTGCTCGTTGCTCGCTACATGAAGTTTCGTTAGAACACTCAACAAGTTCTAACCCTGCAGTTTCGAGTCTTCACAATTACTCACAGATTGACGAAAGGCCCAGAAAAAAATTTCAGCAGTCAGCTTCAAATCGTCTTGCGTTATTTAATTCATAACTCACATCATTCTAGTTGATTCAAGTATTGAGTAAAATGGTACTGCTACGAGCATGAGATGCCTCCTGCTTGAAGAGAAATAATAGATATTGCAATAATATGTAATTTTATCAAACCACGCGAAGCGACTCAGGATTTAAACTTCGACTGTTGAACTTGACAACGGAGAAGGTATTTAAAATGGGTCCACAAGTTCATCGAGTAAGAGAGAAGGAAATATTTATAGAAACAATGAAGATATATGGCAAATTCTACAAGAGAAACCACGAACTCGTAGGAATCGAGATTTGAGAAAGAGTCAAGCGCAAGTGACCACGTGTGACTGACTGGTAGCCCCTTTCCAAAAAAGTCAGGTACCCTTGGGGTGACTTGATATCACGGAATGTTCGGTTAGTGGCCCCCTGGATGGAGTCCAGGCAAGCCGCCCTACCCGGGTTGATAAAATCTGCATCTACATATAGTGCAGCTGAGGAACCAATTTTTTGACGCTGACCAAGTAACATTATTAGTATAACAGTCCATGTACGATGAAGGTAACCATGAGCGTGTAGTTGGGCTGAGATGAGTTTGTCGTTGAGGAACAAGGAATAAAAAACTCGGGGCTCGGCGCGTACTACTCATATTGATCCGTCGAAATGATTTATCTCCGATCTCTCAGCCTCTGTAAATTACACCACTAGAAGACAAACACAATAGCGCTCAAAGCGATTGCCGATGTCTGCTTAGCCATCCTCAGCTCACTATAAAGGTTGTTATTTGGACACAGCTGAGTAAAACCACTACTTAGTAATAAAAGTCATATTTGTCATTTCCTGTTGCACAACCACTTGTTGCTGTACGGCCAACTGTTGTGGTTGCCCGGTAATCATGGGATTTATGCCTGCGTGGCGCCTTGGTCTACGAGTATGCCCAGCTTTCGACGTCAAAGAAAAGCCACATCTAGCAGCTTCTGGACTTTTCCTGGAGTACATAAAGTGGCTAAAGCAGCAACGACTACTAAGCCGCCTATTACACCCCTACGATTGCCCCAGTAGGTACTGGCGTTTGTCCGGTAAAGCTGGGTTCAAAGGGGCCTATCAATTGAACTGGAGTCCGGTTAAATATTCTATTAACACTGCTT